>JAASFW010000308.1:0-23776 GCA_023334005.1 Globisporangium orthogonon | reverse complement strand
TCAGCGCGTAAGAGAGATCGAAGCGAGCGAGCGAGCGAACTCCTCCATCCCAGTCTAGCCATGGTGTCTGGGAGAGTCATAGCTCGCGGCGTCAAGGAGTTAGGTCTCCGATCTCCTGTCGACCTGAAGGTGCAGGGTTGACGCAGAGTAGCTCTGACTAGTCTCGTTAGCCTCTAACGACAAGAGCGACTGCAGTTCTGTATGTCCTGGCGATCCGCTCCGTCCTCTCCGTCGATCTTCGTGTGCGTGTGGGGTGGTCGCTTTCTTCCAGTTCGAGCGCTCCAGAGCCAGAGCATTGTATGGCGAAGGCGCAACCCTCGTGTGCAAGCATCGCATGCGTGACCTGAACGCGACGAGATGATATGATATCCGTCCATCCGGATTAATGCTGTAATCTGACTTCATTCGTTAGTCTCCCAGAAGCTCTTCTCACAAGAGCTGGCAGCAGCACCAGCAGCCCGGCAACCGCCATGGAGCCCAAGACGCTCTACTGCATCCGCCACGGCGAGTCGACGTTCAACGAGTGGCGGCGGCAGAGCGTCCTCAACTTTTCATGGATCTGGGTGCGCGACCCGATGCTCGTGGACGCGCCGCTGAGCGCCAAGGGCCGGAAGCAGGTGCGTTCTGAAGAACCAATTGACTGGACGAGCGCTGCTGTGTTCTCACGAGGTGCTGTATGTGTGTATCTCGGGCGCCAGACGGAGCTGCTGCACGACGAGATCAAGGGCCGGTACCTCGAGGAGCGCATCGAGCTGGTGCGTTGCAGAAGCTATGAGAGCAACGCGGCCACGTGAGCGCGCTGACGCTGTCCGACTGCACAGATCATCACGAGTCCGCTGACGCGCGCGCTTCAGACAATGGCGAGCGGCTTCCGGAACGCCAACATCCCAATCAGGCGTGCGTGCGCAGTGCGGTTGGGTGGTTTTGGTTGGTGGTGCGGAGCTCACGAGCTCTCGAGTGCAGTGGAGCCGCTCTGCAGAGAAATGCTCGACACAGCGTGCGACATCGGCCGCCAGCCTGAAGGTAGCCACGTGCTTTCTCTCACTTTGCCTGCACCGCTAACCAAAGCGTGCTCACATGCGCTCGCATGCAGAACTTGCGGCGAACTTTGTCAATGTGAACGCAGACTTCCACGCGCTCGACGACTTCTGGTGGCTCCCCCCGTCCAAGCGGCCGAGCAAAGCGGAGCTGCACACGTATCAGGAGCCGAGGACCCCCGAGGAGGTTGCGCCGCTGCGTGAGAGCAAGGCAGACGTCGAGCAGCGCATCCGCGAGCTCGTCGCGAAGCTCAACGAGCTGCCGCACACGCACATCGCGATCGTCGGTCACAGCTCGTTCTTCAAGCACATGCTCGGCATGAGCCGGAAGCTGCACAACTGTGAGCTGGTCGAGGTGCCGTTCGCACAGGTCGCGCGGCGATTCGGCATCGTCCCGCACGAAGGCTAGACGATAGGTGTGGTCGATAGAGAATAGAGTTCCTGCACACACTGCTGCACGCCCCCGCCTCCGCCCCATGGTTATGGCGCGAGTGCATGTGTGCGTGCTATGCATTCATCTACGGTGATAGCTAGCTCCGTGTGCTTGTGGGCTTTTCCCTCTTTCTACTTCTGCTTTAGCTTTGAGGGATCGGAAACGCGTATGTACAGGAGCGAGCCGGCGAGCGCGCTGCCAAAGCCCGCGATCATCACCGGCACCATGATGTTCATGAAGATCGGCTCGCCGCCGTGGTACTCGCGACAGTAGATCACCGCTTGCAGCGGGAGGCCGAGGATCATGCCGAACCAGAAGATGTAGTTGCCGAGACGTGTGCCTTTCAAGCCCCGGCCGTACATGATGACGACCACCTGGAGCATCTGCAGGATGAAGAAGTACATCTTGACGGTGCGGAACACGATCGCGAACACGCACTCATGGAGCGCGGCCGAGACGAGGAACGTGAAGAGCGTCGCGCTACGCTTCGACAGTTGATACGTCTCGAGGCTCTCAAGATATACATGGCGCAGCAGAAACTCGTGCACGGGCTTGTTCCACTTGCGCGCGAACTCGTCGAACGTGGTGCTGTTCCACCAGTCGCCGTAGAAGTCGCGGTCCGCAAGATACGTAAGCTCGGCGAGGCCGTTACAGATGCACTCGAAGATGATGAACCAGGTCATAAGGTAGCAACCGAGAAATGGCAGCAGCAGGCTGCTGATCACAAGCACGGGGTTCACGAGCGCCGAGTCCTCGAGCTTCGGGATCACGTGGTCCGTGACGATGATGTAGAACATACACATTGCGAGCGTGTTGGCGAACACCTTCTCGGCCACGTAGCCCCAGCGAATGCGGTCGGTGCGCGGGTACTCCGGCTCGTACACGAGTGTGGGGAAGAAAAGATAGAGCGCGAAGTCGCGCACGTCGGGCGTCGGCGGCACGTTGTGCGCGCGCGCGAGCTCGAGCTTCGTGCGGATGTATGAGTGCATCTTCATGAGCAGCACGAGGCACTCGACGAACGCCGAGACGGCGTGGACGGTGTTCCAGTCGCGCACGATGATGCATGCGACGGTGAAGACGAAGAGGAGGCTCTGCAGGAAATGGTGCACAGTGTTGACGAGCACGCGGGAGGCGAACCGACGCGTAGTCGCCATATACACTGGCACAAGCGCCGTGAACGAGAAGAGCGCCTGACACGCGAACGTTGCGAGGACCTCAATGAAATGGCCTGAGCCGAAGACCGCGTGCAGCAGGCGCGCATCGTAGAGCCCGCCGCGCGCCAGCATGTTCGAGAGCGCTGCCGTGAGCGCGTAAATCCCGCCGGCGATGAGCGCCAGGTGGTAGAGTCCGCGGAACTCGGACGTGTGCACGCCCGAACGCGCGTCTGCCGGGTCGAGCGGTGAGACAATGCGCGCGAACTTCTTCACGGATCCCCGCTTGGGGAGCGGGGCTGCTGCTGCTGGCGGCAACGATGATGATGACGACGATGACGGTGGTGGTGGTGGTGGTGCTGCTGCTGCTGCTCCTCCTCCTGGTGGTGGTGGTGATATTGGTCGCGGTGGTGGCACAGCAGCGCTCGTGGTCGTCGCCTGCTGCACGGCGGTGGGTATGGGCTTCGCCATTGCGATGTAAATTCCGGTGCTTCTTTTTGCGACTGAAGGGACGCGATGGCAGTGGAGCTCGGCTAGTGATATAAGCAAACGTGTACCGAGGTTGCGATTCACAACTGAATTGACGCCAAATCGAATCTGATTTGCTGGCAGTCAAAGAATCCAAATGTTGAAGCTGCATGCCTCGTACTTTAGCGAGTGCGTAGCCATCTATTTCAGATGCTCTAAAAGTAGTATCGCACGAGAAGATGTGTGTCGCATCATTCGGCATCATCTCACTGCCAAGCGCAAAGAAGTCCGCTGGTCCCCGTCACTCTACATCACAACGCTCACTTCCACTTTCTCCGCTCGTCACCATCGACGTCTTCAGCCAACGCTCGCGAGCTTCTAATACACACACCATGCAGAGCCTCCACCCGCTTGAGCTCCAGGTGCAGCACTCGACTCGGCCGGCGAAAGGCACGTCTGCTGCTAGCTGATTTGCCCGATCCTCTCACTCATGTCGACTACGATCAGCTGACTCATGTTCTTGCATCACAGAGGCCGAGAACTCGCCGACGTCCAAGTCGCCACCGAAATATAAGTCGTGGATTCCGCAGGCGCAGAGTTGCGTCGAGCAGGACCCGAAACTCCGCAAGATGTGGACCGAGCCTGAGTGGGCCGACTTCAAGGTCCGCGCCAAGGGATACTTGCAAAACCGCGTGAAGGAGAGCTCCGAGTCGCCATGTAAGGATCTGCTTGTTGCCTGCTTCCTGTTGTTCTCGAAGCTGATGTTTCGTTTCATTGCTGTAGTGTTCGAGCTCGTGTGGTTCGAGACATTCAGCGGCAAGCACGACGACCTGCTGCACATCTCGCAGTCCAAAAAGAGCTTCGTGCA
This sequence comes from Globisporangium orthogonon, assembly GCA_023334005.1. Taxonomy (NCBI): domain Eukaryota; phylum Oomycota; class Peronosporomycetes; order Pythiales; family Pythiaceae; genus Globisporangium; species Globisporangium orthogonon. The sequence continues at coordinate 19,819 of JAASFW010000308.1, read as the reverse complement.
GAAGGCAATCGCCAAGTTCGGCAACGAGGTCCCGCAGCTCTTCGTCGTGACGCTGCTCATTCCCGGGTCACCGATCGTCGCATGCGTACAGTACTTTGCGCGCAAGAAAGAAGTCGACGCGAGCGCGCGCGCGCATCGCGAAGGAGTGGCCCTCTGGGAGCGCTTTTTCCACGGCGACGACACGTTCCGCAAGAACCGCCTGAAACTCATTCCTGGAATCCCTGAAGGTCCGTGGATTGTCAAGAAGAGCGTCACCGGCAAGCCTGTGATTCTCTCGCATGGTCTCGAGGTGTCCTACTATCAAGGTCCGACATACCTCGAGGCCGTCGTCGATGTGTCGTCCGACCGCCTCGCGAGGAATGTGACGTCGCTTTGCCGCTCGCACTCGACGTCGCTCAAGGCGAACATGGGATATGTGGTTGAGGGACTCACGGAAGCGGAGCTACCGGAGGTTCTCCTCTGCTGCGTCCAGTACGACCACCTCGATTTGGCACATGCCACGCCAATCTAAACCTTCACATTCCTAACATCGATTTCGTTCCATCGCGCAGCATATCTGCTGTGATTAGAAAATTGATGCATCGTTGCAACAGTACGTTTTGCGGTAGAGGTTAACAAGGCTACGGCCACTTGATCTGACTGTCTGACACCGATGGGCGGTAACACGGCGCTTCCCAGCTCTTGGATGTACCTAGTACCAGTGGAGCGAGTGCACTTGGTCGCATCGAGCTCTCGCGTAGTAAGCCAGACTGATTCGCTTGCTAGACGGCACGGGACTTTGTCTTAGTCGGCTGATCTGCATACGGCCGATATCTTCGCAAAGTACGCTTACACGCCTTTGAACGGACCGCGCTCAGCTGCCAAGGATACTTCAAGCCCGAAAATTGATGTGGCGCTAAGATCGAGAAGGGTGGTCGAGTGCTGTGGAACTGTTCATGAATTCATTCGACATCGCCCGCGACCTTCTCACCGCCTCTTCTTGATGATGCTTTTCCGTCGCAATGGATACGGCGGTGATATCGAGCCTGCTCGCTGCTTATCTCTGGGATGGATGCTGCACCGGTGTCTTAAGGACTGCGGCTTCACATGAAATTCGTTTCTGACTCTCCCACCATCTATTCACAAGATCAGGCGTCATCGACAACCCGGGCCCCTATTAGTGGTCGAGTCCGTCGCACTGTCCGCGGGTTCCTGCTCCCTTCGTGGTAGTCGACGACATTGGTGAGACTACTGGATGGTATTGAAGACATCTAGAGTTGACTTGCATTGATATATCAGTTCACTTGTTTCCCAGCTAATCAGCAAGGAGAACCCCGGATCAAGACGTCTGCACATGTCAGCTGGATTGGAAAACCTCTACAACTTTGCTATGGACTTGGAAACACACATTTTCAACCTCGTGCAAAATGTACGCTCATCAATCCACGCCCATGCCTCCCTTCCTCTCTCTCTCTATCGGGCACCTGACGAACCCCCTCCCCCCTTCCCCCTCCATCTGCAGGTCCTTGCGCCACGCGAAGCGTCTCGGGAAGCTGGCGGCGGCGTCACCGCCGCCGCTGCGCGTCAATGAGAGCGAGAGTGAGGACGAGAGCGACGCGTCTCTGGAGGAGAAGCGTCCGACGGGCTTTGCGTTCCTCGCGGACTCGGACGAGAGTGACAGCGACAGCGAGTCAGAGGACGACGAGGAAGACGCGAGTGAAGAAGAGCAGGAGAAGGCGGCGGAACCTCCTAAGAAGGCGGCTCCCAGGTACGCACAATGAGCAGCAATGGATAAGCGGGTGATGGAGCTGACAGGTGTGGGTCTGAAGCAGCAGTAGTACTAGCACCAAGAAGAACAAGAAGAGCGGGAAAGCTGCGCAGGAGGAGGACGACGTGGACGACCTCCTTGACGCGCTCGCTGCGCAGGCGGGCGGGGTCAGTCTGGAGGCGACTGCGTCGCAGCGCAACGAGAGCGAGAACGCGCTCTTTAGCGTGCAGCTCGGCTTCATTAACGCCGACAAGGAGATGAAGCGCATCTTCGGGGTGCGCCTGCGGATACTTACGATAATGAGGAGGATACGTAGCGAGGGAGTCAGGCACGAGCTGACTTTGGATGACCTGGCGCGGGTTTCGCTAGGTGAAAGACGGGCGCGAGAGCAAGAGCGGCCGCCAGCGCATCGACCCGAGGTGTGCACACGTCGTCCGCTTGCACTGGGAGAGACAGATGGGTCACAATGCGTGACTTGCGTGTTGTAGGAACACGGCACGGAAGACGACCAAGAAGGTGCAGATCGTGACGCCGCTGGACGAGTGGCCGCGCCCGCCGACGTTCGTGGGCGGCGGCATCCGCTGGACACGCGCGAACAAGCCCAAGGGGCCGACGTGGAGCAGTGCGTGCAACTACTTTGAGGTCACGTGGTCGATCGCGTACAAGAAGGTCCGTTGGCAACTTTGGATGACATACATGTGCTGGGAGGGCTATCTCTCAGCTGCATACTGCATCACATACTCATCACTCATAGACTCACACACACATATCTACACTTATAGTCGCAAGAAGAGTTCGAGGTGGTGCAGCGCACGCACGACCCGAACATCATGGCGCACTTCTTGCACCGGTACCCGTACCACATCGACGCGCTGCTGCAGATGAGCGAGGTGTTTCAGCACCACGGCCAGATGGACCATGCTGCGGACTGCATCAAGCGCTGCATGTACGTGCTGGAGTTGGCGTGGGCCGACCAGTTCGACGTGTCGAAGGGCAACTGCCGCATGGACATCGCCACGGAGCACAACGCGGGTTTCTTCCGCGCTCTCTTCCTGCTTATGAAGCAGGTCGGACGGCGTGGGTGCATGCGTAGCGCGTTCGAGACGGCGAAGCTTCTGCTGGGCTTGGACCCGCAGGGCGACCCGATGAACGTGCTACTCGCGATCGACTATTACGCGTTGACATCTCGCCAGTGCCAGTTCCTCGTCGACTTGTGCGCGTCGAAGCTAGAGTCCGTCGACCGACTTCGTCCTGCTGATGACACCGGCGCCTCAAAGAAGAACATCACGAACGTCATCAAGTCTGGCGACAAGAAGAACGCCAACGAGGAAGCGACGATTGCGGCGCTGCCGAACCTGCAGTTCTCGCTTGCGCTTGCCCAGTACGCGACGCTTGCGTCTTATTCTTCTTTGTATTATACAAGCCGCTCATTCACGGTTTACTGTGTGGCCATTCATGTGTGCTCGTGCAGCTTCTTCATGGGGAACGCGGACGAGGCGAGGGACCAGCTCGCGAAGGCGCTGCTCAAGTTCCCGAGCGTGCTGAAGCCGCTGCTGGACAAGATCTCGGCCAACACGTCGTCGTGTACGCTTGCGTTACTTACTGCGTTGAGTGTCGTGAACTTGCTGAACAAACTGCCCTCATTTTGATAATGGTTGTGGTAACGCTGTTGCAGCGACGTGGAAGCCGATTCTCGCCAGCCGCGTGTTCGCGAACGCGAAGGCGCTCGAGGACGGCGGGCTGCTCGATCACCTCCTGGGCATCTACGTCACGCGCAACCACACGCTGTGGAAGGTGAACGACGTGCAGACCTTCCTGCTGCGCGCCGCGCAGCACGCACTTGCGTCGCCGGCGCTGTTCTCTGCGACGCCGCAGGTGACGAAGCTGCACTCGTCACTGGCCAAGTACCAGCGCGCTATCACGAATGGTAGGGGTCGTGTATTACGTGGGTTCTCTGAGGTTGAAGCTGCAATATCTTACACTTTTTTGTTGTTCGTGGGGAGCAGACTACTCGGATGAGGTGACGACGCTGCCACCGGACCACCCGATGATGCAGCCGCCGGAGCTCCCGAATGGGCAGCCGATGGACGCCGAGGCGCTCGCGGCCCTCGCGCAGGTGCACGAGCAGGTGGCGGCTGGGAATTTGCCGGCGGACGCGAACCCGCTGTTGCTGTTTTTGCAGACGCTGCTGCCGTGGAACCACGTGGAAGGTGCCGGGCCGCCGGGCGATGCGGATCAACAGCAACAGCAGCAGCAGCAACAGTAAGTTCATCAGCAGCAGCAGCAGGAGTGATGGGATTCAGGAGGAATGGTGATACTTCGTTGTACGGAAGAGTAACTGCGTCGCTCAGGAAGGAATAGAGTGCAGTGTACTTGCTCCGTTTCTTCTTGATTTGGCTGTGTATTGGTCTGGTGACCTTCTGTGCGGAGGTGTACTTCGTGCGATAGTCCGAGGTGATCTTGTTGTACGCTGCGCGATGAACACGGAAGAGTTGCTCAAGAAGAGAGCGCTGTCTTCTGGTAGGATACAGCTTCAGCTGGAGTGTCGAATTCGAGGTCTTTTGCGGTCAACATGGAATAGAAAGCGTCTTCAAGCTGGGCGCAGTGCCGGAAACGCGGATCTTGAACCACGAATGGCTGTGCTCATCCTTCCATTCAGGTGTCGGAATCAGGAGTTGAACGGAGCACATCTAGCATGTTGAGTCGGGTTTCGGTCATCGTAGCTCGGAAGGTAATCGTCAGGAGATGGTAGATCGAGGCGTTGTTTAGCTCTGCTGGCACGCCGCTGTTAAGCAGCTCATTCGACATTTCGCGTCCAAGCACTCAAGTCGCTCCAGATCCCAAGCTCCGTCGCCGTCGCGCCTCCTTCAAGGCTCAAGTCTCGCCCAAATGACCAAGGTCTTCGAGCAGTGGTAGTGTATAGATCGCGAGCGCCGTCGGATCGATGCATGTTTTAAGATCGTGTACTGAAGCCCAACAATCGTGAGTGCGCTCGACCACCCTCCTCGAACCGCAAGCCACATCTTCGGATCCATTCAGATACGAGGATACCGGCAGTCTCCGGACCAATCGTGTCAGAGGAAGTCTTTGCACCGTTCTTCCGGGAGCAAGCGTGTGACTTCTTAGGCGAGAGATCGATGCGAGCGAGCGTGCTCTTATGCCGGGTCATGCCCGGCCTGGGAGAGCCATAGTCCGTGTGTCAGGCAGCTGCTAGGCCACTAGGAGTTGTCGAACTGAAGGGTACCACCAATGGTAAATTGAACCCACATTGCAACTTATTCAGACCAAACTTGGGAAAATCATCGCCGAGGACGTCGCCCCGCCTGATTTCAGTGTCGCCCACTATTTCTCCCAGCATGTCGATCTCCTTGCATTTTTTGACACGCAAAATCCCCCTGCTGCTGTGCATTCTTCCCATTCCGGCATCCTCCGCGAGACCCGCAGTACGCTCGACCGACCGACCGACCCACCGACCGCCATGGGCAACTCGAGCAGCAGCAACGGCGGCGGCCACGCCAGCAGCAGCAGCAAAACGCGCGCAGGCAAAAGCCGCGCGGCGGCGCCTACGAACGTGCCGGCGGCGCCGCGTCCGCACACCCAGCAGCAGCAGCAGGCACCACCCGCCGCGCCGACGACGACAGCGGCGGCGCCCAGTGCCAAGCACGCGAACCCGGCAACCCGCGAGCGCAAGGCCTTCAAGGAGCTGGTGGGTCATTGCGAGCGCGATAATGATGGGGAGACGATGCATAGGAGTAGAGTGAGCTGACACGGGCGGCAGATCACGGGCGAGCTGCGCGACGTGAACGAGTTCTACGATATTGAGCAGAAGGAGCTCGGCCACGGTACGCCAGCTCTTGCAAGCATAGAGATAGAGCGCGGTGTTGTCAGTAAATCGGGGGAACTTAATACCGGAGGTGCGGGTGGGCGTACGCTGCAGGCCACTACGGTACGGTGCGCACGGGCATCAACAAGGCAAACGGCAAGAAGATGGCGATCAAGACGATCCCCAAGGCGAAGGTCAGCCGTCCGGAGACCATGCGCCGCGAGATCAGCATCCTCCGCGTACGTGCGGCCGCAGTTGAGAGTGATAATTCCTCATGTCTTCAGGCAATTGACAAACGCTCTCGGCTGATCCATATACAAACAGACGCTCGACCACCCCAACATCATCAAGCTCTACGACGTGTTCGAGGGCAACCGCCACCTCCACCTAGTCACGGAGCTGTGCACGGGCGGCGAGCTCTTCGACCGCATCATCGCGCGCGGCCACTACAGCGAGGCGGACGCCGCCGTGCTCGTGCGCAAGATTTGCGACGCCGTCAAGCACTGCCACGACCGCGACATCTGCCACCGCGACCTCAAGCCGGAGAACTTCCTCTTCGAGACGTCGGCCGAGGATGCCGAGCTCAAGGTCATCGACTTCGGGCTCTCGCGCATGGACGACGGACTCTCGGCGGGCGTCATGACCACGCGCGTCGGCACGCCGTACTACATCGCGCCCGAGGTGCTCGGCCGCCACTATGACAAGTCGTGCGACCTCTGGAGCATCGGTGTGATCACGTACATTTTGCTCTGTGGGTACCCGCCGTTCTACGGCGACACGGACCCGGAGATCTTTGCGTCCGTGCGCGCGGGGCGCTACGACTTCGATTCGCCTGAGTGGACGAACGTGAGCGCGGAGGCCAAGGACCTGATCAGCCGGCTGCTGCTGCTGGACGCGTCCAAGCGCCTGACTGCCGAGGAGGCGCTGCGTCACCCGTGGCTCTCTGGGTCCGCGCCGAGCACCGAGATCGCGCTCAACTCGAACATCTTCTCGAGCCTCAAGCGCTTCACGGGCCACAACAAGCTCAAGAAGGCGGCGCTCGCTGTGATCGCCGACCAGATGACGGAGACGGAGATCGAGGAGCTCAAGAAGCAGTTCATGGCCATCGACGCCGACGGCAATGGCGTCATCACGGTCGCAGAGCTCGCGGATGCGCTGCGCGGTATGGGTCACGGCATGATCGAGGAGGAGGTGACGGAGCTGCTCAAGGGCATCGACATTGACGGCGATGGGCTCGTGGACTACCCGGAGTTCCTCGCCGCGACGATGAAGCGAAACCTTGCGAACAAGGAGGAGTACCTCGTGAACGCGTTCAACTACTTCGACACGAAGAGGCAGGGCGTGATCACGAAGGCGGACCTGGTACAGTTTATGGGCAGCGAGGACCAGGCGCAGGAGGTGATCGACGAGGTGGACGTCAACGGTGACGGCATGATCAGCTTCGAGGAGTTCATCGGCATGATGGAGCGCAAGGGTTTTGGCGAGGAGTCCGAATCCAAGGGCGGCAGCTCGGACGATCTCTCCGGCAGTTTCCTCTCTGCGCAGTTCCCCACCGGCGTCGCGGCCACGCCGGCGTACCCTCCGATCAAGGAGACGGAGCTCTAATGCACTGCTGGTGGTGGTGGTGGGTGGAGCGGGGTGCGCTTCCTCACAGAGAACGGAGAGGACTTGTCCACAGTTCATAATGCATTCTGTGTCCTGTTGACCATGAGGCTTGATGCATGCATGGCGCTTGCTGATGCGAAGTTTGCTGGTTTTGTCGTGGTCCTTAGAGACATTGTATACTTTAATCACATGGCGGCATCCACGCTGTGTATCGATCAACCAACTACGTACTGCATGAAAGTGCCTGACTACACAGTGCCCGGGGATGGTATTAGGAGCGGGTTGGTTCTCCTTGTCGTTCGCAGGGCTGGCTGTGCAGAGTGGTGTCGGGCTTGTTGTTTCGAGGACTGCATGAAAGCTCGTGCCCGCATGGTTCGTTGGAGCTGGCAGCGTCACACCAGGACTTAGCTGCTCATTTGGGTTTGCATCGATCAGACGAGGGTTCTTCAGCACTGGAACTGGAAGTAGTGCACCAGCACTGCTTGTGAGTCTCGTTGCGACGGTCGAGGTAGCTGGTAGCTGGTATTGAATTTACAGGATCCTTGGTCGCATCTGGAGCGATCGATGCATCTGGAGATGGCGCAATGTTGTTAGTCCAGAGAGCTCAAACAACAGTGCTTGCTGCCATTTTCAAAATCGAATTCAAAACTGGAAGCGCCAAAGTATCGCGAGCTTGGTACTTTAGTATCAGACCTGGAAATGACATCGGCTGCCCCGAAGCAGCTGCTCGCCGACGAGCTGCGCTACTATGCGCGCTCGGAGCGCCACCTGCGCCCGTTCCAGGCGTGGCTGAGCGAGGCGACGCCCCGCTTCCCCATCGTGAGCGACGTGAATGACACCGGCGATGACGCGACGGAGGCCGCACGCACGCTCTTCCCGCTGCTCACCACGAAGCAGCTGGGCGGCGTGCTGCTCTTCAGCGCGGCGCTGCCGTCCACGCAGACGCTGCTGCGTGAGACGTTGCGGCCGGCGCCGCCCGCGGGGCTGCTCTGCTACACGGCGCACCAGCTGCAGGGCCGCGGCCGCGGCACCAACTCGTGGGTCTCGCCCGCCGGCTGCCTCACGTTCTCCTTCACGTCGACGCTCGCGGACGGCGCCACGCTGCCGTTCGTGCAGTATCTCGTGTCGCTTGCGATCCTGCGTGCCGTGGACGCTGTGCGCCCGGCAGCCTCCGCCGCCGCCCCGAGTCCCGTGCGCATCAAGTGGCCCAACGACATTTATGCCGGAGACAGGGTCAAGATCGGCGGCATGCTCTGTCAGTCCGAGTTCCGCGACGGGAAGTTCAGCGTCACCACCGGTGCGTCGACGTGTTGAGGGCGGAATGCGGTATGAAGTATGATGTGGCCGCTAAGATGGTTCATATAATTGCTACGAGGAAGGCGTCGGCATCAACATCTCGAACAAGGAGCCAACGCAGTGTCTCCAGGACGTGCTCAGCACGGACTCGGCGCCGTGCACGGTCACCAAGTGCGTGGAGCGTCGTGCACCTCGACAGCAGTTTGTACGAGTCGTAGAGAGCGAGACTGACGGGAGTCATTTGCCGTACAATGGGACAGGGAGGAGTTCCTCGCGGCGTTCTGCAACGCGTACGAGCCGATGGAGGAAGTGTTCCAGCAGCAGGGCTTCGCGCCGTTCATGGACGAGTACACGCACAAGTGGCTCCACACGGACCAGGTCGTGCAGGTGAGCAGCGATGCGGTCGGCGCGGCGCCCGGTGCGACCGTGCCGGCTGTGATCAAGGGGCTCACGAGCACCGGATGTCTCCTGGCCGAGTCCGAGGGCAGTCGCTTCGAGCTCTACCCGGACGGCAACTCCTTCGACTTTCTCTCGGGGCTGCTCAAGCGTAAGCTTTGAGTTTGCTCCCATGTCAATCGGTTGACGACAACAACCGCCCTTAGAGGTGAAGCTAAGGGTGACGAATAAGAAGCGTGAGGTGAGAAAAGTGTGCGGTTGGGAGTTGTGGTTGCTAGAACACGCCGCAAAGATGTTGTAACGAGGCGAGGTGGTCGAACTGATAATGCAGCTGTTCGGCAATAAAGGAGGTCGTTGACCTGGATCGCTCACTCGCTCGCTTACTTGGATCCGAACTCTTCCTCCCACTTCACAAAGCGCTCGAGCTGATCCTGCCCGACTGACTTGCTCACGTTCTCCAGCGCAGTCTGGAAATCCGCCTGCTCGGTCATGCATAGCCGATCACACAAGAATGCGTCAAGATGGGCATGAATCTATCGCAAAACATGTGCAGGAAGTTCTTTCAGGCAGCACTGACTCGACTGCACGCACCCAGGTAATCTCGAGCGCGCTCTTCTCCTGCGTCTGGAGCTCTTCTTCCGAGCACCCTTCAAGCTTCTTCCGATGCAGCTCTTTCAGAACTTCGGGGGTGTACAGGCGCTTCACCGGCATCATCTTTGCAGTCTCGCAGAGACCACAAATATCATCTCCGCTGTAGCCCTGCAAATGTAGTTAGTGGTAGAGCAGCAGTAAGGCATTGAATACTGCAACCACATCGAGTCAACAAGTCTCATGCATGACCGCAAGCGCACCTCTGTCTCCGCGACGAGTTTGTCAAAGTCGACATCGGGAGCGACGCCAACTTTCTGAAGATTGAGCTTGAAGAGCTGGTGTCGCCCCTCGGCTTCTGGGAGCGGGATGTCTGCGCAAAAACAATCAAGACAGCGATCAGCGCTAGTGCTGACGATGACCCACATCTACAAGGATGATGCCGCATACGGTCGTCATTATGGAACGTACACACGCGCTTGGTGAGACGCCGCCGCATCGCTTCGTCGAGCTCCCACGGCAGGTTTGTCGCCGCGAGCACCATCACCCGGTTGTTTGGGTCTCCTGGATCTCCTGAGCCAACACCGTTGATCTGAACGAGTAGCTCGGTCTTTACTCTGATCAAAGAGAGGTGAAGGCCAGGGAAGATCAGCAGTCTCATCAAGCTTATCTGTTTTAAATGCCGAGCAGCCAAAAGTGCTAGCACTATATCACGCACCGTCGACTGGATTCGTGCTCTTGAGCGCCGCCTCGAGCACCGGCGATCGAGTCGATCTCGTCCATGAAAATGATCGACGGCGAGTAGTAGCGCGCCATGTCGAACAGAATGCGCACCATCTTCTCCGATTCGCCACGGTACTTGGATGCAAGCGTAGACGCCGAGATGTTGAAAAACGTCGTGTTGCAGACGTTCGCGACAGCTTTCGCAAGAAGTGTCTTGCCAGTGCCAGGCGGACCGAACATGAGCACGCCGTTGCACGGCTTGAGGTGACCGTCCTGAACAAAAATGATGCGAAACATCACAATTAGTTCTCAGCGCTCAGGATACTTGTCGCCACCACAGCAACAACGCTCTCACAACCCGCAACCCCCCTGTTCATAAAGTACCTTGAAGAGATGTGGCGCGATCTGCGGCAGCATCACAGCTTCTTGGAGTAGCTGTTTCGTGTGCTCGAGCCCCGCGATGTGCTCAAACGTGATCTTCGCGGCGGTGTCCACGATGTCGCGCTCGATCATCTCGATGAGCTCGAGATCCACCCAGCCTTCCTCGCGCGCAAGCTCCGAGTACTTTTGCTTCTCAGTGCCATTTCCAAGCTTGACTTTCTCCGTCTCTTTGCGCGCTGCTCTGAGTCCTCCATCTTTGCCGCCGGACGGTTTGTTCGCTGCAGCCCCACCGGCACGCCGGCTTGCAGGCTCGTTGCCAGCCCCGCCAGGACGTGGCTTGCGCTGTTGATCTTCACTTGGAGTGCGCCGCCCCGATGGACGCTCAGACCCTAGGTTGCCTCGTCCCCCACCTGCGGTGGGCTTGCTATTCTGCTTGATCACTCGACTGCGGTGCAAGCGAGTAGCATGAGAAGAGTGCGTCAGCACTGCATCTTGAGACGACATCATGGTGATCCTGAACGTGAACTCGTACTTGTTATTGCGATTCGCGTTGTTGTCGGACGCCCACGAAGGCGGTGCACGCTGCGCCGGCATGGCATTTACACCTCGACCTCGGCCGAATTGGTCCGGCGATGGTGGTGCCCATACGTCCGGAGCGCGCCCCCGATCGTCCTGAATCGAAGACGACGTTGCATGAGTCCTAGCTACTAGTTTCAAAGCTCAAGGAGCTAAACGCATTATACCGTGGGTTGGTGCTGCTGGTGTGGCCATTTGGATTCGGGGGTGCGGATCTCCCAGCGAGGCGAATTCGACGGCTCGTCGCCAACATGCGGAGACGAGCGTGGATGCACGAGCGCCGGTCCTTGCACATACCCAGCCTGAAGCTGTTGATGCTTGGAAGTGTTTCGTGCCACCCCAGGTGAAATCTTGAACGCCTGTGTGAGCTCGGCGTAGTCCGAGATGATGTTGAACTCGTTCTCCAGCTCAATTTGCATCTGGAGACCATGCAAGCGCTGCCGGTGAGACCGCAACTTTTGTTCGCGTGAGGGACTCTCGAAGAGAAGTACGCAAACTTGAGACCTGGAGCCAAGGCTGGCGCTCAGACATCTTCTGCATTCGACGCACAAACTGGCGCAGCGTCTGCAGCGTGTCTTGATAGAGCTGCAGACCGTTCTCGAACTGCGCTTGCTCGCACAGCTCACGCGCCTTGGTGAGCCTCTCCCCCATCTCGCGGATGTCCTGGAGCTGCATGTTTGTCGCCGCCATTGACGGAATGGATGGAGATCTGTGACCAATCGAGAACAGCGAGGAAGTCGAAACGACGCGCAGACAAAGTTCCATTGCTTATCTGCTACAGCACACGTTAACACTCGCACTCGAGAGAGCTTCGACTTGCTGCTCGGCTTCATCGTCTCGAGCTCAGCTCAGCTCACTTCAAACGACCTCCATCTCTCTCTCACTCTCTCTCTTTCTCACTCACTCTCTCTCTCTCTCTCTCTCTTGCACTTGACACTATACACTTTAGTCAATTCAGATACTTCGTAGTAGTTCGTTTGTTCGTTCGTTCGTTCGTTCGTTCGTTCGTTCGCGGCTCCTTCAGCGCTCGAGAGAGGCGTGTCGGATCTCACCGCTCAAGTCCTGCGCCTGCCGGAAGTAATGCTCCCTTGACGCGGCCTTCACGTGCAGCAGCTCCTCCTCCATCGACGCGATGAGCAGCAGGAGCACCTCGTAGTCGTGCTCGTCGTGCTTGGTCAGTCCTCGCTGGATCCGCTCCCGCGTCTTCCGCCGCTCCTGATCCGCGAGCTCCGACCTCCACTTGGACGACGCTATTCGGACAAGCACCGGCGGGCTCAGTACTGGCCGCTGCACTGAGCTTGCCGGCCCGCTCACTGAGCGAGTGAGCGCGGATATCGGGAGCGCGCTGCAGACAGCCACCCCGGGTTCGCGTCGTCAGCGCGAGATAAAATTGTCAAAAGAGAGCAGCAACCCAAACGTGCCTGCTCTGCGGCTCAAGCGGGCCGGACATAAACGCATCCTTAGCCTCGCCCGATGGATCCTCAGGTCGGAATCGCTTGGTGGTTGGCGCGAAGATCGGGTTCGACGACTTCCACGCGATCGTCGTCGCCACCGGCAGAATCCGTGGCGCTGGCGCTGCAAAACAGTATCGGGGGATCGCGTTAATAATGCAAGAGAGAGAGAAGGGTATTCCAATCGCGTGCCGCTTCGTGCTGCAACTGCACCTGCGCTCGGAGGGCTTAGCGTGATATCTCGGTCGCCGCCGAAGACCTGTGCGCGCGCAGTGGGCGACATCGCATCGTCATCGAACAGCCGCGCGTCGTCGCGCTTGTGCTTGCGGCCGAGGTACTCGCCGAAGCGCAGCGAGGACAGCGTGGGCGTTGTTTGCGTGTGCCCGCCGAGAGGCTCGTAGGTCTCCATGGACGGCAGACGCGCCGACACGCGCAGCGACGGGAACGTCGGCATCGGGTTGGTGTCGTGGCTCAGCAGCGGCGCCTGTCGGTCGGCGTGCGCCGCAAGCGTCTTGAGCCCCAGCATGAGGTCGCGCTGGTCGTGCGGCTGGTGGCTCGGAAACAAGCGCGGTATCCGTGGCGCGTCGGCGTCGTCGCCCACGCGGTCTGCCGACATGGCTGCTGCAGCGGTGGCTGTGGCGGCGGCTGCTGCTGCTGCTGTTGATCTCGCTCCTGCCGGTCGCCCCTCCAGCAGACTGCGCGCCGCACGCAACACAAGCGCAACTCCATTAGCTCGCTCGGCGCAATTGGGTGTGGCTACACAAAAGCGGCGTCGTTCGCGTGTTCGACGGCGCTGGCCGTTACGGCGGCAGTTACGACGCCGGCAATGCGAGTCGCGCAGTGTTACCGTGCAAGGCTCTGCGGCATGTATTGTGGCGGCCGCTTGGCGAATTCGCGAGTAGTCACTGCCACGCGGCCCGGAGCTCACCAGATGCTGCCGCGCGCGCTCGGTCGCTCGCCGGAAGCTCACGTTGCGTTGCGAGATCGCAGAGTCGGGAAGCGCGGAAGAACAGCAGATTTCGAACATAGCCTGCACGCGCGGGCATATTGAGCCCAAGTGAATCACTCGCGTCTAGTATGCGTGCGAACGGAACGCGGCGCACATTCCGCGAATCCGGCTGCTGCTGCATGGCGGACCGACTCGGAGGACGGACTGCCGCCGACCCCATCCCAAGATGCCGGCGCCGCCTGTCACGCGGCGGACGCACGACGACAGCGACGACGAGCAACAGGAGCGACAGCCAGCAGCAAATCGAGGTCTCGTTCACCGCCGCCGCCCGCCTGGCTGCTTCTCTGCGCGCCAGCGGTTCGAGCCAGCGCGCGTGCCTCCCTGCCTGCGTGCCTCCCTGCCTGCCTGCTGACCTTCCTACGCCTCCTGGCCTCCCTACGCCTGCTTCTTGGTCTCCAACTCCCCACCCGCCTTGGCCTTGACCCGCACCGTGCGCGCGAGCTTGCGCATGATCATGCCGAACCACGCGTACTGGAGCAGAAAGTAGGGCGCCGTGGCGTACAAGTAGCGCACGTCGCACGTGGTCGCGAACTTGGGGATGAGCACGAGCGAGTTGAACACCACGCGCGACGCGAAGAACGAGAGGGCGAAGAGCGCGCCCGCCGCCGCGCTGCCCGTGAGCCGGAACCAGTTGTAGAACGGCGTGCTCACCTCGTTCGTCTGGATCCACACGTACGGGTTCCCGGTCGCAGCCGCGCACACGGTCGCCTCCTGCACGTAGTACGTCAAGCCCCAGCCGATGCCCAGCACGTGGTGCACGTAGTCCATCTGCCGTGCGCGCGTCAGCGACGGCAGTCGCACCAGCCCGTCCGCGCGCAGCATGGCCGCGAGGTCCACGAGGAAGTACGCGAGCGAAGAAGCCACCGACGTAGTCGAGTCGAGCGCGAGCGCGAGCGTCGCCACGGCTGCCGCGGTGCACACGACGCCGTGCACCGCGTTCAGCGCCAGCACGTGGTCGCGGCCGCTGGACCCCGCCGGCACGAGCGCTAGGATGGCCGCCCAGAGCGCGCTCCAGGCGCCGACCTGGACCGTAAGCTGGAGCATGCGCGGGTCCATGGTGGTGATGACCATCACGCGCAAGGGGCAGAACCAATAGTGAAACAATTGAGGGGCTGCCAATACTGTTGGTCGAGGCCCAAAATGCGAAGCAGCCGCACCGTGGCGGACTCGGCTGCTGCTGAAGGAAGCAGCAGCAGCAGCAGCGGCCATGCGACCGTCGCTCCTGCTGCCGCGCAGCTGCGCCACGCGGAGCACCGGGCGCGCGTGCTGGAGGCCGCGTACGAGGAAGAGCGCGGCCGCCGCGACCAGCTGGAGAAAAAGTACGCCCGTCTCAAGCGCCGCTACCTGCGCCTCGAGCGCGCGCACGCCAAGCTGCTCGTGGCGACCCACGAGGTGCGCACGTGCGCATACGCAGGACTTGCGCAGCGTAAAGAAGCAAGTGATGTGTACTGAGTGTGTGTGTGTGTGTGTTTCTTTTGCTCTCACAGGCAGCGCATCGATCTCCACCACCGCCGCCACCGCCGCCGCCGTCGCAGCCACAACAGCGCTCCCCAGTTCGCAGTACGGCGCTGGATGCTAACATCATCGACCTCACGGGTTCTTCGACGCGGACGAGTGTGCTGGAGGATGTGCCGGAAGATTACGTAGCGTTCTCGCATTCCGCCAGGCGGCAGGCGCTCGCGGACGACTTTTGCGCCGAGAGCCCCGACTCGACGCGGGCAGCTGACGAAGACGACGACGATGACGACAATGAGCTCCAGATGCGGTCGAGAGACAACGATCCGCCTAGCAGACGTCAGTTAGGCTTCTTGCAGGAGCAGCGGCCAACGGTGCAGACACTGGATGACGCCGACGACGACGACTCGGGCTTCCGAGTCACAGACATCCGTCCGGCGAGAGTCTCAGGTGTGGCTCGCCCGCGTCCGCGACTCAGAGCAGCCTTCGACTCGCCGGAAAGGAGGATTCGTCGCGAGCCGGAGCTCGATCGCGACTACGAGTTCGCGCGCCGTCGTCGAACTGCTGGGTCTTCGACATACGCTGGGGTCGCCGCGCCTGCGTCGTCGTCGCCAACGTCGTCTCCGACCACAATCAACTCGTCACCGCGCTCCCCTGCCGGCCCTGACAACGATGAGGCAGCGTCAGTAGCGCTAGCGCAGTACCTTCAGCAGCAGGAGGTAGGTGTCGACGCTGTTCTCTGGTGTGTACTGGATGTATTTTACCGGGTTAACCCTTTATCTGTTGGCAGAACATTGCGGCATACGAAGAGTACGCAGCTCGCATCCGCGCGGCTGAAGCTGAGCGCGGAGCTGCATCGTCGAGACAGTTCGCCTACAGCGCTGCAGGAGGACACGGGAGTGCTGCTTCGCTTGGCGGACGCGAGATCGACCCAGACAACATGACGTACGACGAGCTTCTGCAGCTTGGGGAGCAGAACGGGGACGTGAAGAAGGAGCGCTGGCGGCAGATGGCCGTGCAGGTGATTTCGTGCCTGCCGACGCATCGATGGAACGGGGGCAACCACTCGGACTTGTCGTACGTGCTAGAATCTGTAGCCATGGCGCAGTTGAAGTCTGTCGCTCACGTTGGAATCCTGTTGATGCGCGCATCTCATTCCGCAGCTGCATCATCTGCCAGTACAAATTTGCACAAGGCGATCGAGCACTGACGCTGCCATGCGCGCACGTGTTTCATGAAGGTAAGATCTTTGTGGCACGTGGTCACTGCGGTTTGAGTTGCTTTTTGGGTGCAGAAGAGCTGACTTGTGATCTCTGATTTGTCCAGAATGCGTCGACGGGTGGATCAGAGAGAACAACAGTTGTCCGCTGTGTAAACTAGAGATCGTGCAGATGTAAGGGACTTGAACATGAGGATGACTGTGCGAGTGTTTCTCACTGTGCACATACTAGGCTACACATCTGTCTACTTTGTGAATCGGAAGCGGTCGAGTGAGGTGACAGCCCCCTGCGAAGCTGGTGTCGGCGACTTTCGAACCACAGTAGTTGCTGGTTTCTTCTTCATCGGCGACGCTACGTGCACGACGTGCTGCTCGGTCGATCGGGAGTGCTGCTGGTGGTGGTGATGACCGGCCATGCCCTGCGGCTTCTTCACGTGGCGAAAGCTTGAGCTTGTGGCCTTGCGCTTCAGCGAATGCTTGTGGAGTGCCGAGCCAGCGCGCATCATTCGCGAGAACGCGTTCTCTTTCACGGCCGGCGGCTCGATCGCTTGCGCGCTCGACGACGTTGTCGCGCGAGGCGGCGTGAAGTTCTCTTTGTTTTCTGGCGCGGCGCGAACTTGCGTCTTCTCTTCCACCGGTGAAATTGAGATGCTTCTCGACACGTCCACCTCTACTGGATCCTGGCTCTCGTACATCGACGACGAACTCGGGGGCATCTCGTCCAGGCATGTCTCAGTCTCGTCGACCGACGACGCTGCTTTCGGCTGAGAGGCGAAGAACCGGCTCACGATGGACGGGCTCGGCTCGACAATTCTCGACGGTGCAGCGCTCTCCTGGGCTCTCATCATGTTCATGATCGACGATGGCTTTGACTCGAGTTTACTAGTAGTATGAGCAAATGAGCTCGGGAATCGCCGACCTTGATGTGTCGACTGGTTCTGCTGTTGTGACGAGACAGAAAACGAAGGCGGCAACTTTCGCGTCTCCTGTCGCGCTGGAGGTGGCACGATCCATCCTTGAAACGCTGAAGGTCGTCTTGGTGCGCTTGATGCCACGCGAGCGGTGAACACTTTCGAGACTGTCTCGCGAACGTTAAAGGCGGGCACGGCGGGGAACTTCTCCATCGTGATGGGGTCTATATCACCTTCTGCGATAGCAACGGCGTCGTCGTCCGAAACCATCGGACCAAGAAAGTCCATCGCCGGGTCCTTCTCCAAAACACTCTCTGGGATCGGGGTCAGCGGTACGAGTTGCTGCGAGAGAACGAGAAACATTGAGTGGTGTCAGCGGGTTAGAATTCTCACTCGCATTGTCCAACGAGTGTAAAGATGTACGCACGCGCGATCTCGGGTCGAACACGCGCTGGTGGCGGAACGTTAACACCGCTCGCTCGAAATCGGCTTCATAAGTTGGTGGAATGCGGACCTTCCCCTCGAGACGAAGAGCCCGGATCACCTGCGCCACCCGGACAGTAAGAACATGAGCGTCTCTGCGCTCGAGAGTCTACTCCCATTCACTTGCTGCCAAAGTCTGACGCACTTTTGTGAACGATCCGTGCTGCTTGAGCGCG
Source organism: Globisporangium orthogonon (assembly GCA_023334005.1). NCBI lineage: Eukaryota > Oomycota > Peronosporomycetes > Pythiales > Pythiaceae > Globisporangium > Globisporangium orthogonon. The sequence goes on along the minus strand of JAASFW010000308.1, from coordinate 1,980 downwards.
ACGTACGCTTTCTTGAGTCCGAAGCCTGGAAGGCTTGGAAGGTAGTCACAACCCGAGAAGATGCACATCTCGAGAAACTGGACACGAAGCAGGAGAGACAAACTCGTCAGTACACTTATAAAAGTGCTAGAGAGAGAGAGATAAAGAGAGCAACAGCAGCGGCAGCAGCTACGAATGAATAGACGAACCATTTCGTGCGTGAACATGTGGAACTGGAGCCCCTTGTTGTTCTTGAGGTTGCTCGCCTTGATCTCTTGGGCGAGCCCGACGCCGTCTTTGTCAAGTTTGAACAGCACAGTGCCGCAGCCGAAAGGGAGGCAGTCCGAGTCCTCGGTGATGACGCCGTCGGCGAGTCCGTTCTTTGTCAGAAACGCGAGCTGGGCGTCCGCTTCGTACGGCGCCACGACATATTGCACGCCCTTCGCCTTCAGTCCCTGTGATGGACGTAGTTGTTAGCACTGGTGTAATCCGAAAGTTCTTGATCCTGTTCTGATTGATAGATATATACCTGGATGACGCGATGTGCCATGAACGGAGAGACGTCGGCGGCTCGAGTGAAGTGTTTTCTCGCCTCCGCATAGTTGCCCTGTTTGAAGAGCTGGATCCCGAGCTCGCGGTTCTTTTGCCGAGCACTACAGGAAGAGCAGTCACGAGCAAGAGCACACGTGACCATCGAGCATGAGTGAGGCTCCAGTTCACTAATCTGCCGAAACTATAGATATACTCGCGCTCGTACGTTCTTCGCTCGGTCTCGGTGCCTTTCTTCATCGGGAGCGGACCGCCGTCGAAGACCACGTACGGGATGATACCGTTGTGGAGCAGCATGTCAACGCGTTCCATGAAATAGTTTACATATCTGCATCGCCACCGGCGAGTAGGTGAGGCCATGGCATGATACACGGAAGCACGTCAATGACATGCAGCTCTGCGTGACGCACTTGTCCGTCTCTTGGCCGAGACAAATCTCCTGGCTGCACGAGTAGATGGCGCGGTGGAGCCTGCGTGGGGGCCATTCGCGAGCACCATGTGAGCCGCCAAGCCTCAACGAGCTGGTAGCTGATCAAAGCCGCACCAGCAGTAGCCGTCGATCGCAAGTGTCTGGCCGCGATACGAGTCCAGCGCCTTGGAGTCCGTGACGCTCTTCAGCGCCGGCAGCAGTCCGGAGATCCCCATCCGCCTCTCGGAAGGCGAGCGACGTGCAGAGGCTGCCAACCGCTTCCTGCAACCTCCCGAAAGTGACTTTTTTGGCGGGAACAAAGTCTTTTAAAACTGATTCCAATATCATCCTGCGCGCTGATTCGCTGAAACATGGGTATTCCTTGCCCATACTGAAAGCAGCACTAAATATACCAGCTAAACTGTCTACTCAGAATGGACACCATCCAGTCCACCCTCCTACCCACCTCCGCGATGTAGAGAGAAGATGACCACACTGAGCGCGAAGTTGGCGATCTCGAGGCACACACCTCCATGCAAATCGTCAAAAGGTCTGAACGAGCGCTGAGTGCCAACTAATGCACCAGCTGCACGCACTGCGCTCCTGCTGCAGATGGAGGTCGCCGGCGTCCTGCAGCGCTGTGCCGCGCGGCGTGTCCGCAGCCGCGTACTGCGTCATGCGCGCGCTAGTGGCTTGGGAGCTTCTGCTTGCCGTCGCTCGCGCTCTCGCGAACCTATTGGACTCGCGCGTGACATTACGAGATCGTCCTGTCGATCACCAAACACTTGCGAAAGTGCCGGTTTTCTGGATCGGTCACCGACATGACAAAACCACTCGGATCGCAGAGCGTCACGAACGCTCGGACACCAGGATCGATGGCGTAGGTTCTTGTTGTCGTCACACCTGATGCAGCGAATACGCGACAGCGAGGAATACAAAGAAAGAAGTCGCTGGGGTCTGCACGTGTGTTCAATGGTTCCAGAGCAGGAAGTCTTCGCAGGCACACCTTCGCCATCGTGTAACTCCATGCACAGCCAGAATCG
>JAASFW010000307.1:0-23783 GCA_023334005.1 Globisporangium orthogonon | reverse complement strand
GAACTGACAGTTTCTGTGTGTGTGTGTTTCTGTGGTTGTTGCAGCGTGTCGGATGTGTGGATCAACGGCAAGCAGGTGTTGGCGGACCGCAAGTTGACGACGATCGACGAGGCGGAGGTGAAGGCGAACGTACGCAAGTGGTACGGCGAGATCCGCGAGTTTCACGCCTCACTCCAGAAGAACTAGGGACGTGGCATATACTTAAAGGGTCAAATACACGCTCAGCTCAACCATATCGATCTTTCTTCCGTTTGCGCTCGATCAATCCTACAAACCCTATGGACTCGGGATCTCGAAGACTAACACTTGTGTGAACAGCTCACGATTCTCGAATGGCGGTAAGCGCCACTCGAACTTGCTGCTGGTCGCATGCAGGTTTGATGCTTCATCGCTGTGGGTAGCTGGACCAACTTCTGGTTTCGGAGCGATCGATATGTTTGGTTGTCGAGTTCTGGTGTCACCGATGATCTCTGGTGATTCAGATTGAGGTGACGCATCGGGTGCAGTAAGATTGCTTGTGTCCAAAAGCCCCTCCTCCTCAAACTCGGCGAGCTCTGGAGGGAGCAGTAGCGATGTCTTACAGACTGGAGTCTTTCTCACGATCTCGACACGAGATTTCGCGAGCGCAAGATCGCCATCTTCGTCGCTGTGGTTGTCGTTGTTGTTGTTGTTGCTACGACTCGACCGTCGCGCATCCCGGATCTCGTGCGCTTTCTTCTTGAGACTGAAGACTCGGGACACGACTCGCTGTCCCGCGCGTGCTCTCGCGTCTGCAGCAATCTCTACGCGCACCTTCTCGTCGTCCGCCATTCGGTTCCACTCCTCTGTTCGCACGCGCGCGCGGAGCTGCTTCTCTGCTTCTCTCTGACGCTGCACGCGCTCTTTTCGACTCGCGTCTTCGAGTTCGATACGCTGCGAGCGAGACACCTCAAGCTCACCGAGCACTTTGGCGAGCTCCCTCTCCAGCGACTCCTTCGTGGTTTCAAGGGCGTCGACACGCTTTTGCTTCTTCTCGTTGCTTGCGCGTTGCTTCTCGAGCTGGAAGTGCACGCGTCTCACCTCCGTCTCGTGAATCTGCTGCGCGCTGAGAGCCTTCTCGCGGATTTTCAGCTCAAGCACCATCTGCAGGAAACAAAGTAAGCAAGTAGTCTATGCGATAGGATACAGTCACGATGAGCATGCAGTCTCTCGACCAGAGCGTACTCGGTCGCGCAGCTGCCGCTCTACAGTGTCCATGAATGTCGGTTCGCGGCACACGCTGTCCTCAGATGTGCTCAACTCTGCGTCCTTAGTAGGGTCAGGACTGCCGCTGGTGTTGTTGCCGTCAGTGTCGTTCGCACACGGCGAGCGAGATGAACTTGAACACACTGAAAGCAAGCCACTGCTTCGCTCTGCGTCAAGCATGCCTGGCGCGCTGCTCGGTCGCAGTCGGAGCGCAAACTGCTTGCTCTTTTGGCGGATCGCTTCGATCTTGTTCATCTCTTCCTGCACGCGGCGCTGCTCGTCTCGGCGCGCAAGTTCTTGGTTTTTTGCGTGCAGTTCGCGCTCCGCCTGGATTCTCCGCGCGCGCTCCTGCGCGAGCACAAGCGCAGCGGCGACCTTTTGCTCATTCTCTCGCTTAAGCTCCTCCAGATCCAGCTGGTTGGGCTTGTCGGCGCCGTGTTTTGCATTCCTCATTTTCTTCTTCTTCTTCATCGAGCAATTCCTCTTCAAGACCTCCTTCCGGAGGCTGTCGGACGGCACTCTTCTCTCGCGATTGCTGCTGCTGCTACTACGGCTACTAGCAACTTGGTTCGAGCCATTGTTGTCCTCTTCGCTATCATCGTCGTCTGAACTTGTCTTTCCCCTCGTCTCGTTGTCGTGCGAAGACCAGATCTTCTGCTGATCCGTCTCCGGGCGCGAGCGCGCCGACAGCCACGACGCGAAATCGTCCTCCCCACTCCATACGTGATCGTCGGGTCGGAAGGGAGTCGTGCCGAGCGAGTCATGCGGCGAGAGCACCAGTGGAGGCACCGTCACGACGACCGAGCCTGGGGAACTCTTCGCCCCTCTCGCCGCCAGCTGCAGCGATGGAGATGACGCGTCCAGGTCAACAGAAGTGGCGCTCTGCGCAGAGAAGCGTTGCCGCAGCAGTGACGGCGCTCGATCGAAGCTGCGTCGGAAGAACTCATCCGACCCTGATGCTTGGTTCGCTGCGATCCGCTGCTGCTGCTGCTCGCTGTTACGGTAGACAATAGATTGTGGCGGCGCCGTGGCCGCTTGCGCGTACACACGACGCAGATGCGCCTCCTGCTCGCCGAAATACTTGCCGATCTTGTCGATGATGTCCATGTCTGCCATGATGATGGTGGTGGTGTGTGGCGACGGCGTCGTTTCGTGCACCTGGCCCCAAACAGCGTGCACACCATCAAGAATAGGCACTGAAGCACCCAATTTTATCCGGAAGCTCAAGATTGCTCGAAAGCGGTACTCCCAAACCCCTTGTATTCGGTCGACGCTTTGCTTTTGAAGCCAAACAGATCGCACAGCCCAAAAATGAGCATCTTGGATGAAGTGGACGAGCTGCCAGCCGCCTCCACCCGGCCGCACTCGGACGACGATGACGAGCAGCACGGCAGCGGCAATCTGCTGGATGCCGCGCTGCCACAAGACGCGCGCCCGGCGCTGCGCGGCAGGCGGCGCAAGATCGGCCAGCCGCTGCAGCTCGCGCTGCTGCGCCGCTATGTGCAGTGCGCCAAGCAGCTTGGCACCCTGCCAAACCGCGCGACCACGCAGCAGCTGCTCGACGACGGCTACGCCGAGTTCTTGTTGCGTGGCGGCGACATCAGTGAGCCCCGTCTCAGCTACGCGGCGTTTCTCAAGCTCGTGCGCAACCGGCGCAACGAGGCGCAGCGACAGCCGCGCGCGCTCGCCCTCGGGTTCGTGACGGCGGCGAGAGCTGTGTTCTGTTCTGGCTCCACGGCGGCTGAGTGCATGAGTGTATGTAGACGTGGCGGACGGCGCAACCAGAGCGAGCGCCTGGAGATCCGCGCGCTCATTGACGAGCTGGAGCATGTGCGGCGGCGCCACCGGCGCAACAGCTTGGACGACGAGCAAGTGGACGAGAGTGGTGGCGAGGTGGGAAGAGGTGGATTCACCTCGCGCGAGTCTGTTGTCTCCACTGCCTCTCTCGACAGTCTTGAGGCAGGCGCTGCTGGGTCGATACCATCGCCATCATCACCATCAGCAGCAGCAGCAGTCGCTGCCTCGCACAGTGCATCGTCGCCGAGGATGCAAGTGCATGGGCCGGACGAGGCTTTTGCGGTGGGCGAAAGCGTGCTGGTCGGTCGCGAGCAGCTCGACGCGATGCTCCGATTCGCGCAGGAGACGCTGGCGAAGCAGAAGCAGCTCTTGGACGAGGTGCGCGCGATCGAGCAGCGGCTGGACTCGCGGCAGCACCACCACGACCTCTGACGGAGCTGGTGGCGACTTAACCTCATCCTGGGTAATGATTAACCTCGTGTAAGTTTATTTTTTTCGCGCCGCTTTGCTTGTTCTGACTATCTGGCATACTCAGCGCAAGTGAGAAGCTGTCTCGCTTTTGCATGGACCTCCTTTTGTGGTGCCGCTTCAATCTGCAATTAGCATGGCGACGACGGCGACGACGGCGACGCCTGCAGAGGTGCGTGCGCGCGTGCGTGGGTGCGGCTCAGCGCGCACTGCTTCTACGCGCGCGCGCGACCAGCGGAGCTCACTGCACTCTGCGACGACGCGCACAGGAAGCGAAGGACATGGCGCCGCCGCCGCCTCCGACGACGACGACCGGCGGCTGGGGAGCTCTCATGCGCGACCGCGCGGTGAACGCCAAGAGCCAATTGGCGCCGCAGCTGCTGAGCATGCGCGAGAAGACGTCCAAGCGGTGCGTCGCGCCCGCTTCTCGGTGACTCTGGAATTGGCGCTGACGCGGCTGTGGGCGGTGGGCAGGATGGAGAAGTACCAGCCGTCAATCGACCGCGTCAAGTCGTCCGCGTCTGCAGGTGCGTGGAGCTAGATTATCGCATGTGTGCAGCACGGTAAGTGATGGCTGGGCGGCGTTCTCGCGTGGCAGCGGCGGTCATGGGGCGCGAGAAGATGACGCCGGCGCTGAACCGTGTCAAGGAAGGCTCGACGCAAGGTGCGCGCGTGTGTGTGCTGAGCTTTATGCGAGATAGGATGAGCTGCAAAACCGATGAGCTCAAGTGAGACGCGGCGCCGTGCAGGATGGTCGATGCTGAAGACGAAGCTCGCGTCGGCGGCGCCGGTCGCGGAGAAGATCCAGACTATGGGGCTGAGCGTCGTCACGGACATGTGGGCAGGCGACTCGAGCGTGGAGATCGTGGCCGTGGCTGACCCGGCGCGGGCGAACTGCCGGTTCCTGGACGAGTACAGGAAAGCAGGCGCGTCTCCTTCGAGTGAGACCCGGCTGAGCAGACTCCTCTTAAGTACGTCTCATGTGAGAGCAGGAGCGCGTGGAGAACGCCATTTTTCTTGACGACGTGAGGTATCTGCAGCTCGGACCGGAAGCAGCAACAGCACAGCGAGCAACTCGGAGGCGGCGGCGAGGCCGCCGTCAGGTGCCGCGCAGTGTCTCGCGAACCGCTACGTGCTCGGGAGCGTGCTGCTCTTCTGCGGCGACGTGCGCGTTCTCGGGCGGATGGCGTGCGTGAACAGGAGCACACGAGCGTTCATCGAGAGTGAGAGGCGGCTTTGGCGATTCTGCGTGCGCTACGGCGACATCCCGCAAAGCATTCGCTCCCGGTTCTGGGAGCACGCTGCATCGTACGTGCTGCTGTCTGCTGGAGCTGGAGAGATCTGGTACACATGGGGCTCAATTGTTGCTTGGCGTCCAGCGTGCAGGCCGTGCGTGCGGCGTCAGAGCTGGACTTTGACACGTACTTGCATATGGCGCTGTCCAAGGGCGAGTGGACCGAGCTGATCTTGACCGACGTGCGGCGCACGTACGGCCGCGTCGCGCCACACAAGCACCCGGGGAACGGCACGGCGAACGGCGAGGTGGCCGTGGACACGGACCAGGAGCTCATCGCGCAGCTGAGCGAGCTCCTGCACGCGCTCTCGGGCCGGTTTCCGGACGTCGGGTACTGTCAGGGAATGGACTACGTCGCCGCGCATGTACTCGACACCGTGAAGAAGAGCAGCGGAGCGCAGGACGCGATGCGCGCCGCGGTGCAGCTGCCGGATCCAGCGGCGTCCGATACGGACACGGACAGCGAGAGTCCGCAGCTGAGTCCCGGCCGCAAGAGCCCGGCGGCGGCGACGCGCGCCGAGGTGGAGACCGCGTTTTGGCTGCTCGTGTGCCTCTTTGAGAACTACGGGCTGCGACAGATGTTCTCGCCGGGGCTACACCGCCTGCAGGTGCACTGCTTCCAGCTGCAGCGCACGTTCGAGCTCGCGCTCCCCGAGCTCGCGGCGCACTTTGAGCGCGAGAAGGTGGTGGCCGAGATGTTCACTGTCGGCTGGTTCCAGACGCTGTTTCTGTACCTGAATGTGCTACCGCGCGCATCGCTCGACCGCGTCTGGGACATCTTCTTCGTTGAGAACAGCTGGAAGATCATGCTACGCGTGGCGCTCGCGATCCTGCAGCTCGCGGAGCCGCACGTGGCGAACCGGCCAATCGACGAGGTCATGCAGTTCCTCAACACATTCGGCGGTGAGTCCGAGCGGGTGCTCGCGCCAGACGCGCTTGTGAGGACGGCGCTGTCCGTGAAAGTCACGAACAGTGTCATGACGAAGCTGCAGCGCCAGCACGCGCGGCGCAAGAAGTCCCCGACACCCGAGCGCAAGTGAAAGCGAGCGGCGGCGGCGATCGGGCAGCGCGAGTGCATTTCTCTATTTTCTTCTTATAAACGCCAACGCCTTCGTCACTACGTAGGGCATGACGCGTGGGTCGGCGCGGACCCATAGAGCGCGGAAGAAGGAATCACATGCGCTGGTGTGATCGATCGATCGGTGATCCAATGAGCTCTTGGCACGTCAGGCAAGTTGAAGTGACAGGCGAACTTAACCCTCCTTCCACCAAGTGCGCTGGAGGCTGAATTCGGTAGTGAAATAATCCGGTATGTATCCTTAAGTTCGATCGATGAAGATCTGCACAAAGTGCGGCAGCCAGCACGCGGCATCGCGAGAGCGCAAGAGGTACATACAAGAAGAGGGAGGGGCAAGCGCGAGCGAGACTCCCAGCGCCAGGCAGCATGAACTGCGTCAAGGGCGAGATCCACAACGTGCTCTCGATGATGCGCGTCAACGCGCGCTGGGCGTCGCAGGACCGCTTCACGCAGGAGGTGCCGGCAGCCACGCAGTCGCCGCTTCTGCGCGCCTTCAAGCAGCTGCACTACGCGCTGCAGGGCGCGACGGAACTCGCGGACGTGGACACGGTCACGTACCTGCTGCCGTTCGTGATGGCGGTCGAGTCGGAGCGCACGAGTGGCTACATTACGGGCGCCGCGCTCTCGAGCCTCAACAAGTTCCTGCTCTACGGCCTCATCACGGCCGAGTCCTTGCGCGCCGACGTGGCCATCAACCGCATCGCCGTGTGCGTCGCACGCTGCCGCTTCGAGGAGACGCACCGCGCGGACGACGAGGCCGTGCTGCTCAAGCTGCTCGAGCTCGTCGAGTACGCCGTGCGCTGCGACGCCGGGCCGCTCATCACGGGCGAGAACGTCTGGAAGATGGCGCAACTCTGCTACAGCATCAGCTGCCAGCCGCGCTCGTCGCTGCACCTCGCGCGCGCCGCCGAGAACACGCTCGCACACCTCGTGCTCACGGTCTTCGACCGCATCGACGAGCTTGAGCCCAAGAGGCGCGCGCTCTCGATCGACCGCCATCACCACCGCCACCAACCGCATAGCGGCGGCCGGCGAAGCCACGGACGCCAAGACAATGCCACGCACGACTACCCGCGTGACGATGATGATGAGAGTAACGAGAGCGAGCGAACGGCGGGCGCCGCCGCTGCTGCTCTTGGTGCTGATCAACACCCTCCTCCAGTAGAAGTAGTAGACAAGGAGGCGAGGAACCGCGTGGGACCGTACGGCGTGCCGCTGCTCGAGCAGCTCCTGCAGTTCCTCGCGCGACTCATCTCGCCGTCGACGAACGACGAGGCGACGTGCGTGCTCGGGCTGCGGCTCATCAACATTGTGCTCGAGACCGCGGGTACGGGGCTGGGCAACCACCCAAGCCTCGTGTCCGTGCTGCAGGGTGACCTCTCCAAGTACCTGCTGCAGAACTCCGAGACGGACGAGCTCGCGATCCTCTCGCTCACGCTGCGCGTGGTGTTCAACCTCTTCAACTCGATCAAGGACCACTTGAAGGTCCAGCTCGAGGTCTTCTTCACGAGCGTGCACATGCGCATCATCGACTCGCGCTCGGCCTCGAACGAACAGAAGGAGCTCGCACTCGAGTCGCTCCTCGAGTTCTGCCGCGAGCCGGCGCTCATGCTTGACCTGTACGTCAACTACGACTGTGACGTACACTGCACGAACCTCTTCGAGGTGCTCTGCAAGTCGCTCGCGCGCAACTGCCAGGACATGGAGAGCGACGGCGGCAACCTCAATGCACTCAGCCTGCTCTGCCTCGAGGGACTGCTTGCAGTCATCGACTCGATCGCGCGCCGCTGCCCGCTCAACTCGCCGGCGGTGGTGTCGACGGGCGGCATCTCGGCTCTACAGGGCTCGGACCTGGCGCGGTTCACGTCTGGACCAATGCAGCAGCCAGGACAGAAGCTCCGGTCGTCGAGCGAGCTCTCGCTAGACGAGATCTCGCCCATGTCGTCCGTGCGCGACGTGATGCAGATGGTCATGTCGGGCAGCGATAGTGAGTCAGACTCGGATCCTGGGGACTACCCAGACGGTGGGCCGGACCAACTTGCGTGGCTCCACGCCGCGCGTGAGCGCACGGCAGAAGTGTTGCAGCAGCGCAAGCGCGCGAAGAAGCTCTACGCGGTCGCGGCCGACAAGTTCAACACGGACCCGAAGAACTGGATTGCGTTCTCGCAAGAGATCGGGCTACTCCCAGAGAAGCTCACGCCGGAGTCCGTCGCGTCGTTCTTGCTACACACACCCGGGCTTAACAAGACGCTCATCGGCGACTACCTCGGCGACGGCCCGGAGGACAAGTACCCGTTTAACGCGGCGGTGCGCGACGCGTACATCGCGATGTTCGACTTCCGCGAGAAGCCGTCTCTGGACGACTCGCTGCGCTTGTTCCTGTCCAGATTCCGCCTCCCGGGCGAAGCGCAGAAGATCGACCGCATGATGGAAGCGTTCTCGAAGCAGTACTACCTGCAGGCGAGCGGTAAGAGCCCACTCGTGGACGCGGATGCCGCATATGTGCTGTCGTTCAGCATCATCATGCTCAACACGGACCTGCACTCGGAGCACATCCCGAAGAAGATGACGGTGGACGAGTTCATCCGCAACAACCGTGGCATCAACGGCGGCCAGGATCTCCCGCGCGAGTACCTCGCCGACATCTACACCAACATCGGAAAGCACCAGATCCAGATGCAGCATGATGTGTCGGACTTTATGGACGCGCCCAACTCGGCGCTAATTGACCGGTACTCGACGCAGTGGGACGGCGTGCTCAAGCGCTCGGAGAACGTCGTTGGCGCGAGCTTCACGTCGAACGCGAGCATCTTGAAGCTCCGCGCGGGTCTGTACGAGAAGGAGATGTTCAACCTGATCTCGGAGACGGCGATCACAAGCATCCTGCTGGCGTACGAGAAGACCTGCGACGTGAACAACATGGAGCGCGCACTCGAAGGGCTCCGCAACTGCGCTAAGATCGCGCTCTACTACGACATCAGCGATGTGTTCAATCGCATCATGGCGTCGCTCGCGTCCTACTTCCTCACGTTCGCTCATGGCATCTTGAGCGGTGAGAAAGTGTATCTGCCGGTCGGCTCGGGGAGTAGTGCGAAGCGAAACAGCGGGTCGTCTACCATGGGATTGCAGCCGCCACGCCGAATGAGCGGAGGGGACGAGCGAGACTCGCAGCAGGGCGCAGGAGCCGCCATTGTCAGTAGCAGCAGCAATGCGGGCGTCGGCTTCGATACCGACGCGTCCGCTTCGCTGGCGCCAATGGAGGAAGATCACCTGCAAGGCGCCAAGACGCGCCGCGCGCTGCTGTCGCTGAAGCTGCTCTTCCAGTTTGTCCAGAACCGCTCGGACTACTTCCGCAAGGCGTGGACGAGCGTCGTGGAGTGCGTGCTTATGTTCAACGAGCTGGACGTCGTGCCGATCTCGTTTGTCGAGATTGACGACTTTGTGGACTCGCGAGGCGTCCCGCTGCCTCCGATCCAGGGCGGCGTCGCGCCCCCTCCGTCTCCGAGAAGCGGAACGACGTCTTCTTCGACGGCCACGACACCTACCGGGGGACAGCAATCGGTCGGGCTTTCGGGGAAGACGCGCGAGCGCTCGCGGCGCCTCGCAGAGCGCCAAGCAGCGATCCGCAGCCGGATGAAGGGCATGAGCCATGGCAGTCAAGGGACGGCGTACGGCACGAGCGCCACGAGCGGCTCGCTCTGGGGCTCGCTCTCGTCGTACCTATGGGCGGAAGAGGACAAGACCGACGACAGCTTCTCGCAGGTGAACACGATGCTGCGCGACGCCGTGCTAAAGCTCGGCGGGGGCGTGCTGGAAAAAGAGAACTGGCTGCGTCTGGTGCGCAAACTGCCGGAGAAGTCGCTCATCAGCCTGCTGGAGACGCTGCTGGCGTGCCGTGATCCGTTCAAGTGCATCATGCAGCCGTCAGACGCCGGGGGGCTGGACGCGATGATGCAGGAGAACGCGATCCTGGTGCTCGAGCAGAGCGTGGACCTCATCCTCGTCAACTCGCATCGCATCCTGCCACTGAATTTGTGGGAGCCGTTCCACATGTACGCTAAGCGCATTCTGTCGACGCCGCTCAACGAGCTCAACATGCAAGGTCTCGTCGAGCGCGTCGTCGTGCACATCTTGCGCGTGTGCATCCGCTTGTTCCACGACGAGAGCGTGCGGCCAAAGCTCGTCGCGACGCTCGAGATGCTGCTGACCATGGACGACGACATGTACGCGGCGCTAAGCGACCGCGTCGCGACCGGAATCAACATGCTTCTGAAAGCGAACCTCGTGTACATGCACGACTTCCACGACTGGAAGATCCTGCTCGGCATCCTCGAGAACGTCGTCGAGTACAAGAACAGCCGCGCGCCCTGCTGGGAGAGTGTCAAGCTGCTGGCGGAGCGCGGGCACCTGACGGACGAGAACGTGACGCTCTGGATCGCGATCTGCCTCAAGTTCGTGCGCCATCGCACACCGTACTCGGTGGACGCGCTGCGACTGCTGCAGGGGCTCGCGAACAATGATATTGCATACACAATGGATGGCGGCGCGTGGCTCGAGGTGATGCGCGTAATGCTCAGCTACCTGAGTGACGACCGCGCGCCGATCGCCAAGACGGCGTGGGAGTGTCTGTACAAGTCGCTGCTGCAGCCCGGCGCGCCCGTGTCGAAGGACACGTGGCAGCGGTGTTTCGAGGACGTGATCTTCGCGTTCGACGACCAGGTGAACGAGGGGCTCTGGCAGCACGCGAAGGACGCGCCGCTGCACAGCGTGACGCTGCTCTCGAAGACGTTCCTGCACAACCTCGCGGTGCTCTTGGAGCTGCCGCGGTTCGGCGAGCTCTGGCTGAACGTGCTGCGGCGCCTCGCGACGAAGCTCGTGGTGGCGGGCGCGAATGCTGCGGCGTCGTCGAGCGCCGTGGTCGTGTTCGAGACGACGCTGCAGTCGTTGTACAACCTGCTGCTCGTGCTCAAGGCGGAGGAGGTGCTCGAGAAGGTGAGCAACCACGAGACGCAGCAGACGCTCTTCGAGGAGAGCTGCGCCGTGATCGACGAGGTGTGTCCACACGTGAAGGACCAGCTCGGGCTCGTGCCGGAGGCTGAGGTCGCAACGGAGCCACCGACTGTGGGAGTGACAGAGGCCGGGTTGCCAGTTCAGGATGAGAATGACGCAGTGAATGAGCAGCTGGAAGTGGAGGCCGAGAGTAGCCAAGCTGCTGAACTCGAAGGGAGCGCCGAACAGCTCGATAGCGCAGAGAGCATTCAGGCTTCGAGTTCGAGCGTGTCGAATGCGGAGACGAGTAGCTATGCAAGTCGTGTGACGACCACGACGGCCAGTTCGAGTTTGGTGGAGACGACGACGACGACGACGACGACAACAACAACAAGCGAGTCGGCGGTGCACGTGACCGAGGCGTCTGCGTACGCGGCGCACCAGCACGCGAAGGCGGAGGGCATTCTACTGGACGAGATCAGCGAGGCGGTGTGAGTTGCTTGGTTCTTGCAGATTGGATGCGTGATTCCCAACTTTCAATTGCATTCGCTTGTTCCGCTTGTACTTTGTTCGCTGTTGCGTATTGCTCGCCAACCGAGCAGTGCTATTGCGTAGTGCTCGACGCCAGTGCCAGCGTCAGCGCCATCCAAGCACACTGCTGCGCTGACTCCAAGCTTTATACGCTGAAGCTCCAACCCTAGCGGTGAGCAATGCCGCGCCGATCCTGAGGCGAACAACACTGCAATCACTCCTGTGTCTACTACGATCGCCCTCGACACATCCATCAGTAGGTCCCGACACCGAGGAGTGTCCGCCCAACTCCCGGTGCCTGGACCTGTGACGCTGGATTCGACGCCACAATGCTCGCCTGTGGAGTCTTCGCTAACTCATTCATCTCTCTCTTCCCCCAACTTCTCTTCCAAGGACGCACGCACCAACGAAGTCCTCGTGATGCCAAGCTTGGCAAGGTTTGGCGCTCTACTGCGCTTCTGCTGCTACAGGTACTAGGGGGTGGCTCTATCGTGCGCAGATGTAACACTGCGAGCGTTGAAGCAGGATGGTCGGCTGCAAGAGGCACAATACACACTCATCGAGGCTAAGAGCAGGCTGTGTGTCGCCTCCAAGGAAAACGTGTCGAGATCCAAGACACCGAGTCTGAACCGGCAGCAGGGCTGCTATGTACCAGCTCCACAGAACAGAGTGTCCGAGCTTGGTTCATGGAAGCGAGAACTGAGTCCTCGGCTTGTTACTGCATACTGTCTATGTTGCTGCGTCTTCACCCTTTTGATCCATTGGCTGCATAGCCGCGGGTCGCATGACGACGTCATCGCTGACCGCCGCCGAGTGGCGACGCGAGGCGCGGCGGCTGCTCGCGGAGCTCAACGAGTTCGCGACGGCCGCGCGCGCGCTCGAGACGCTATTCCCGGAGGAGGACGGGGCGACGGACGTGCGCGTGCTGCGGCAGCTGCTTGCGTGGCAGGCGCCAGCGGTGCAGGGGGCCCGCGCACTCCCCGCGGTGGTCGCGGCGTTCGCAGCGGACGAGGAGGAAGAAGCGGAGGACGGAGCGGATGGGCTGCTGCTCGCGATGGGGAAGCCCGCGCTGCTCTTCGCAACGTCGCTGTACGACGAGGAGCTTGCGCTGCGCGTGTGGCACGGGCTCGCACGGCTCCAGCGCGTTGAGGACCTGGCGCGCCAGGCGCTCGACACGAGCTTCGACTCGCACGGCTTCAGCGCGTTGCACTACGCGGTGGAAGCGCAGATGCCCGAGCTGCTGGAGGTGGTGGCGCGCGACCTGGCGCCGCACGCGGATCGGGTGGCGCAGCTCGCGCAGCTCGCAACAACCCGGGACGTCGTGCTCCCCGTCGGTAAGAGCCACGTACACGGTCGCGACATCGCGAGCGGCGGCTGCTCGCTGCTGCACCTGGCAGCGCGCAAGGGCGAGCTGGCGCTCGCGCAGCTGCTCGTGGCGCCGCCGTTCTCGCTGCGCACCGCTCTTAAGACGGGCGACTGGGACGGCAGCACGCCGCTGCGCCTCGCGCGCCTGCACGGCCGTGACGACGTCGCCGCCTTTCTGCTGGTGCGCCACTCGACTGATGGATGACGCGGATAGCGGTTGGTGCGGAGCTCTCACCATCCAACGAACGAACGAATGATTCCTGTGCTAGTCGCTGGACGCGTCGCCCGAAGCCCAGGCAGGTTCCGAGAGCGCCGCCGCGCTCGCCGCGCTGCGAGATGAGCGCGACGCGTGCGCCAGGGCGCGGCACATCGCGAGCCTCGACGCCCCGCCGGAGATGCAGCGGACTTTCACGTTTCCGCAGATCTGGAGCACGACCGAGTGCGAGCAGGTGCTCGCGGTGCTGCACGCCCACACACAGACTCACGGCTGGTGTACGCAGCGCCACGCGGCGCACCCGACCACCGATATGCCGTGCCACCGCGTGGTACCGGTCGACGCGTGGGTGCGCGGCTCGCTCGCGGCACGGCTCTTCCCCTTGCTGCACGCGCGGTACGCGATCCCGAGCGCCACCAAGCGCATCGCGTTCCGCGAGCTCTTCTACGTCAAGTACGAGGCGCGGGGCGGTGAGCGCGCGGAGCTCGGCGTGCACTGCGACGGCTCGGCACTGAGCTTCAACGTGCTGCTGAACCCGGCGAGCGAGTTCACCGGCGGTGGCACGTTCTTCGAGGCCACGGGCGAGACCGTCCACATCACGCAGGGCGACGCTGTGGCGCACAGCGGCAAAGTGCGCCACGCTGGCGCACCGGTGCTCGAAGGGCGGCGCCTCATCCTCGTCGGCTTCCTCGACATCGTCGACCTCGTGTTTGAAGACTAGCGAAGAGCTTCCAGCTCAGCATCCAGCCGATCGCGCCCGATGCAGCGCTCCAAAGCTGCCTGGCACCGTGCCGCACATGCTGCCCCGAAGCAGCGTCCAGATCGAGCCGCGCATTCCGCAGCAATAGATGCATGTGAGACCGTCGTGCGGCAGCGCTGGGAGATTGCGCACTCAAGGCCTGGACGCGCTCCTGCTCGAGCTCGAGCTCGAGCTCGCACATCAAGCAAACGATCTTGCCGAGCATGGCCTCAATCAAGCCTCAGGTGACAGCAAAGCAAGAGGGTGTCAACTGGTTTCTGCACCACGTCACAGATCCGTATCCCAAGGTCCATCTGCATTCGCTTGTTTGTCTAGCGTGTTGTAGCGAAGCATCGGAATCGCTCTGCTGTTCAGTGCGTCCGGCTGGGATAGACGATCTTTTTTCTGCCACGCGCGCGCTGATTGGCTCCGCTATTTCGTGTAGCCCACATTGTTCGGCATAGTCGAATGTCTATAGAAAAAAGCACCGAGCCAACGGCAACTCGCTCACTCGCTCACTCGCCGACTCGCAGCCACTCGCCCCTGCTCCTCCTCCTCCTCGCCTCGCTCTTCCCGATGGCGACCGCCGACGCCTCGCTGCCCACCGCCGCTGCCGCCGTCGCTGCCGCTGCCGCCGAAGCCACTACGACCGCCGCGGTGGCCGTCGCGACCGCCAAGCGCGCGGCCAAGAAGCTCAAGAAGGGCGGCAAGCAGCAGCCGCCCAAGAGCAGCGACGACGGCGGCGACGCCAACAGCGACGAGGCGGCCATGGCGACAGTCGACCACCCGTACCTGAGCTTCCTCCACAAGCGCATCCGCCTCTACCGCAAGAAGATCGAGAAGATCCGCGCGCTCGAGGCGGTCGTGGCAGCCGACGGCAAGGTGCGTGACTTGCGCTATAGGTCGGACTCGCAAGAGGAAGAAGCCTGACTGTGGATGCATGGGAGCGCAGGTGCTGAACGAGCAGCAGCGTGAGCTCGTGGCCTCCAAGTTCGCGATGGAGAAGATCGTGACCGAGTTCGAGTCGCTGCGCGACCAGTTCATCGACGTGTACCTCCAGGTGCGAGTGGTGCTTGGCATGTGAGCAACAGTGTGGGTGGGAAAGGCCGTGGCTAACTTGCAAGTGGCTGCAGGAGGAGGCGACAAAGAAGGCGGAGCAGGAGAAGCTTGCTGCTGAGGCTGCCGCTGCGGACAAGGCGGCAGCGGAGGCTCCTGCGGCGCCGGAGGTGACGTACGCCGACGGGTCGACGGCCACGGAGGCGAGTGCAGACGCGTTTACGCACGTGCAGGACCTGCTCAAGACGCTGCACGTGGTGAACCTGCACCAGGCGCTCGGGAAGGAGATCCCGCCGGTGCTCGACTTCTTCAGCAAGGTGTTGCTGGGCAACACGCGGCCGGTGGCCGAGGTGTCGTTCGAGGAGAACCTCGCCGAGTCGCTCGACGAAGCCAAGAAGTACCTCGAGCGCAGCGACAAGATCATGGCGTGCGACGCAACGTACAGCGACCTGCGCGCGATCGTGGACAGACTGGCGCAGACGGACGTGCTCGCCGAGGTCGTGGAGGCGGCGGCGGAGGACGAGGCGGCGCAGGAGCCGGCGAACACGCTGCCCGAAATCAACTTTTTTACCGACTCGCTTCTCGACGCAGATGACGTAGTCAGCGCCAGCACCCACGCACCGCTGGACGCCACCCCGGATGACAAGCCGGACGAGCACGCGGACGCGCCGGAGGAGATCGAGGAGACAAACGAAGACGAAGAGGTGGAGGAGCGGACGGCGGACCCCGCAGCGCCACCGCCGCCGTCCTCAATTCCTGTCCCGCCGATGTCGTTCGCTGCGGCGGCAGCGGCGGCTCCTGTGAGCACGCCTGTGTCTGCGTGGGGGAACCGCGAGAAAGTGCAGAGTCCCAACCGCAGCAATGGTGTGGCGGTCAGCGGCAAGAGTAGCGGCAGCCAGCGCCGTCCCCGCCCTCAAGGTGGTCGCAGCAAGAACAATAGCAACAGTAGCAGTAGTCCCACGAACGGCGAAGGCAGCAGCAGTGACCGGCCGCGCCGTCCGCGTCCGCAGCGTGCGAGCGATGAGAGCAACGCTCCGCGCAGCAGCAGCAGCAACAACAATGGGAACCACAGCGCGCGGGCGCCGGGAACGAAGGACGACAGGCGTCCGCGCGTGGACCGCGCGCTGCGGAAGCAGATGCCGGGTATCCACCAGCCGGCGCGCGCGCACGCGAGCCCCCAGGCATAACGCGCTCCTGGGGCGCGGTGGGGTCCGGAGAGGGAAGCAGATTGAGACCGCTGGCGTCGAGCCGATCGATCTCGAGTCGAGGAGGTCGCGTGTGCGTGTGGGATTCGATCAGTCAATCACGAAAAAGATACTTTTTTCTCCTGCTCTTATAGCGAGGTGCCGACCCAGCTGCTTCGAGCGCGTGAGTTGAGTTCGCATCATGAGCTGGTGCGTCGCGGGGCTCGCAGTGGCGCTCATGGCGCTCAAGATCGGCACGTGGCTGGCGCTCGCGCGCTTCTCGGCGCCGCCCGCGCTCAACGCCGCGTACGCGGCCGCGACGCTGCTGATGCTCTGGAGCTATGCGATGGCGGTGACCGTCGCCCCCGCGAGCGCGCCGCCGGCCGAAGCCATCTCGCGCGAAGAAGAGGAGGACACCGAGCCGCGCTACTGCGAGCGCTGCGACGCGCCGAAGGCCGCGCTCGCGCACCACTGCTCGCGCTGCCGGCGCTGCGTGTACCGCATGGTGCGTGGAGTACGGAGGTAGAGAGGGAGCAAGGTGACGAGCGCGCATAGCTGTATGTGACGCCCACGTGCGTGCGCAGGACCACCACTGCCCGTGGACGAACAACTGCGTGGGCTGGAACAACAAGAAGCACTTTGTGCTCTTCCTGCTCTACACGGCGCTGAGCTGCCTGCTCTTCCACGTGATCGCGGGCGGCGCGAGCGCTGGGCGCACCACAGACGCGGCGGCGGCGCTGCTGCTGTTCACGCGGGTGCTCTCGCTGCTCGTGGGCGGCGTGCTCGCCGGCTACCTGCTCTTCCACATGTGGCTGCTGCACCGCGGGCTGACGACGCTCGAGTTTCTCACGCGGCAGCGCGGCGAACTCGCCGACACATCGCTGCTCTACAACGTCACCGTGTACTTCGGCACGGACGTGGCGTGCTGGTGGCTCCCGGTGGCGCCGGCGCTCGACGCGCGGCTGGGCGGTCGGACGACGCGGCAGCTCATGGTGTAGGAGGGAAAAAGCGCGCAATGTATTAATCTTGGGAACGAGCGGAGCGCCAAGCGGTAGCTCATTTGTCCTTCTTCTTGTCCTTCTTCTTCTTCTTCTCCTTCTTGCGCTTCTTGCGCTCCTGCTGCAGGTCATCGAGCGTCGCGCGATAGCCCACGAGCTTGGACTCGTAGAGCTGCTCGAGCTCGACGGCCATCTGGAACACCGGCTCACCCTCGCGGTTGAACGTCTTGGCGTTCGCGACCAGGAGCTTGATGTCGCTCGTGAACTGCTCGACCCGCGCATACTCGGCCTTCTCCACTTTCTCCTGCCAAAATGCATACGTGTAGGTATGACATCACGCACGATACGTGCACAGCCAGCCGCCTGCTCTCACACACACCTTCATGCGCGTGAGGTCCATCGGCTCCTTGACGTAGTCGAAGTAGTTGGGCACGCCGAGGCGCTTGCAGTTCTCGCGCGTGATTTTCTAAGACGGAGAGCGAGCAGAGAGAGTGAGGTGATGCCACGCGCTCGTCACCGTTTCCCATAGGACTTATACGCTTACAGACCTGAATGAATGGGTTGGCAGGCTTCCCGTTGACGACCCAGCCGGCCCACGTGAGCCCGCGCAGCTCCGTGACGAGCGGCGCCAGCAGCGTCTGCAACAGCTGCGCATCCTCACGCTCGCGCTTCTTGCGCTTCTTTTCCTTCTTCTCCTTGCGCTCCTTCTCGTCCTTGCTCTTGCTCCGGAGCTTCTCGTCCGCCAGCTGCCGGTCCTTCGCGCTCGGCGGCGGCGCGTGGATCAGTCCCGGCGCTTTATCTGATGAAACACACATAACACCACCGCCGTCATCACTCTCGCTTTCTCATACACTCTCCTTCCTCCTCCTCCTCCACATGCACGCTGTTGCATACGGTTCTTGAGCGTGTGCAGCACGGGACCGCTCTTGCTGGCCGTCGGCAGCTGCAGCGCGCTCTTCACGACGCTCTCGGGCAGTGGCTCGATCGGACGGTCGAACGGCACGCCGCGCAGCAGCTCCAGCAGTCCGCCGCGCGCCTCGGGCGCCGCCGCGCCGCCCACGCCGCGCAGCAGATGGTGGAACGTGCTCGGCAGCTCCGTTTTCGCCATCTTGGCGTGCGGCGCCTCGAGTGCGAAGTGGCGCATGAGCGCGCCATAGTCCACGCCGTCCGGCGCGACTGCAGCGCGCAGACAACAAGAGAGAGAGGTGAAGGGTGAGTCATGCGCCGCGGCGGCCACTCCCGAGCGCCCATGATACGAACGCACGGTTCTCCGCGCCGCGCAGCAGGTAGAGCTCCTCCGGATCCCTCGCCGCCGCTGGAGTAGCGTTTACACGCATGCAGTTGCTCGAATCGTTAGTGCTTCTGCTGGTCTCCTGGCGCCGGCCGCCGGCGACGCTCACACACACACACACACGCGCGCGTTCGCCTCGCACCTTCGGCCATGCTTTCGCGTTGTGTTGTGTTGGAAGTCGAAAGTAAAATGCATGGAATTGGGTATGGATTCAATAATAGGATGCTAGATTAGTGCGCTCGCTCCTAACCTAGGACTCTTCGCCTTGCGCAATCGGCACAAGCGAGCACTTTTCGACCAGCGAGCCATGGCGGAGGAGACCTCGCGAGAGGAGGTGGTCGTGTACGCGGCGCTGGGCACGAACCTCGGTCAGTGCTTTCCCATCTCTTCCTGCAAGTGCGCGTATAGCACTGAGTGACCCAGCAACATCCTACGTTCCGCCAGGTGACAAGCTGCGCAACCTGGAAGCCGCGCTGACGCAGCTGCAGGCGCTCGCCGGTCGCGTGCTGGAGACCTCGCGGCTCTTCTGCACGGCGCCGCAGTACGTGGCAGACCAGCCGCCGTTCTTCAACCTCGTGCTGCGGCTGTCGACGCGGCTGGCACCTGCCGCGCTGCTCGAGGTCTTCAAGCACATCGAGCGCGACGTCGGGCGCGTCGAGAGCTTCCGGTACGCTTCCGGCTCTTTTTCGGAATGGAATGGGTGGACAGGAATGCCTGAGCATGACGGGAGTGCTTGCACACTGCAGCTACGGCCCGCGTCTGATCGATGTCGACGTGCTCTTCTACGGCGATGAACTGGTGACGGCCGAGACGGCGGACGGGCCGCTCGTCGTGCCGCACGAGCGCCTCCACGAGCGCGACTTCGTGCTCGCGCCGTTCTGCGACCTCGCGCCAGGTGCGCCACGAAGAGAGACAAGCACACGAGCTAGAGATTCATGATTGCATGGCCACCTAACACTTGAGGTTGGGCTGGGGACGCAGACTTCGTGCACCCGGCACTGAAGCTGACGATGCGCGAGCTGTACGACCGCCTGATCGCGTCGCATCCGGATGGCAAGTTCGAGGCGCCCGTGCCGTTGCTGCCTGTGGTCAAGTCGGCGCCGTGGCAGCTGGGAGCCAAGACGTTCGTCATGGGCATCTTGAACGTCACGCCGGACAGCTTCAGCGATGGAGCCGACCTCGCGACTGTCGAGGACGCTGTCGCGCGTGCGCTCGAGATGGAGCGCAAAGGCGTCGACATCCTGGACATTGGTGGCGAGTCCAGTCGACCCGGCGCCGACCCGGTGGACGTCGAGGAAGAGCTTCGGCGCGTGCTCCCTGTCATCGCAGGCATCCGCGCAAAGAGCTCGATCCCGATCTCCATCGACACGACGAAAGCCGAGGTCGCCCGCCAGGCAGTCGAAGCCGGCGCAAATGTCGTGAACGACATCTCCGCCGGCCTGAAGGACGCCGACATGCTCGCCACTGTCGCGCAACTCCGCGTCCCGGTTCGTCGGCCTTGCTTTCTCCAGCGCGTCATACCGTCATGTTTGCTTATAGAACTGGTTGGATGTGCGCAGATTGTCTTGATGCACATGCGCGGAACTCCGCAGACGATGACGACTCTGAAGGTACGCTATGCGTGGTCTCTGTCTTCTTCCTAGATGCATGCGTGTATCTTCCTCCCGTGCGAACCTTTACACTTCTTGTGCTACTTGTGCGTGATCATGATGTTGTAGCAATACGAAAATGTGGTGACGGAGGTCGCAGGCGTGCTCAACGAGCGCGTGCAGGCTGCGATCTCTGCCGGGATTTTTACGTGGAACATCATTGTGGACCCTGGCATCGGGTTTGCGAAAGCTGGCGAGCTGAACCTGCAGCTTCTGCGGGAGCTCTCGCACGTGAAAGCTGCCTGTCGCGGGCTACCAGTGCTGGTACGCTCTCTAACCTTCCAAGTGCTCGGCGTCTACGCCTTGGTCTACGCGCGGCCTAACTCGTTGTTGGGCTTGTCCATTAGGTCGGCGCGTCGCGCAAGGGCTTCATCGGCACGATCTGCGGGAAGCCGGACCCGAAGGACCGCGCGTGGGGAACCGCGGCGACGTGCTGCGCTGCGATCGCGCAAGGCGCCGACCTTCTGCGCGTCCACGACGGCCCGGAGATGGTCGACGTCGCAAAGATGTCGGACGCGATCTGGCGAAGCAGCGCATGATGACCGGTGCAACCGGCAACTCGATCGCTCGAGGGCAGTCCTCGTGGAGCACTCGCGAGCTCATAGACTTGGGCCATAACTGCAAAATCGACCGAACTCGTACTCGCCCGACTCTTCACGTTCGCGCAGACGCCATCGCGCGCACTCGCACGCTTCGCAGTCTCGGAGGCGCTCAGCATCCACTTCGCTTCGTCTTGCTGGCAACAGACACTCGAGAGAACGAACGGCAAGACCGAAGTCTCGGAAGCTAGGAAGAGTGCTGAGGTGGCGCTGGATTGAGCTGCCGAACAATGTCGGACGCCGACGCGGATGAGCTCTCGCCAGACCGCCTGCGAGACGCAGAGCCCGTGTACTCGAGCGAGACGCCCCACTTCGACGCGCTCTTCGCTCGCTACGACTCTGGCAACGAGTGCGTTCTGTCGTCTATGGCAGCTTTGGTTTCAAGCTCCAGTCGACAGGCATCTCTATCCATCTGACGCTGTGCGGTCATCTCGTTTGTGTAGATCGATCGGCACCGAACACCTCGGCAGTCTGCTGCTCGACATGGGCTTCAACGCCGCGCCACGTGTGCTCGATCATGCGCTCGACGACATGGACCCGAACGCGACTGGAGAGATCTCCAAGGTGAACATTGACGATGCTTTCGATCCGAGCAGGTCAACATTGTCACCAGGACTCATGGACCGTTTGAGTGTCTTGGTCTTTGTCGGCGACAGCTGACGTTCCTCGAGTGGTTCGAGGAGAACGCGGATGACATCGAGGCGCCGCAGCAAGCGTCTGTGGCAGCTTCCGCTTCGCCTCGCAACCGCTCGAACGACGAGTCGATCTGCGAGTTGCAGAGCGCAACGCTGGACGCCAAGAACGCGCGCAAGTGCGCCGAAGCCGACGTGCAGCTGCTCGCTAACCGTCTCGCGCACTTGCGGCAAGAGGAATCTCGCGCGCACAAGCGCATCGAGGAGGCGAATCGCCGCGCGAAGGAAATCGAGAGCGCCAAGAAGCGCAACCTGGAGCACCAGCGCGCCAAGGAGCGCCTACTCGAGCAGATGCAGCGCGAGCTCAAGCAGGCGTGTGACTCCAACAGTGCGTGTGATCTCGACGATATTCCAAGGAAGCAGAGACGCACAGTAGATGAGAGGTTCATGTGTTGGCCTTGATTGATGCACAGACACGGCTGCCGCACTCTCGCGCGAGCGCAAGAGTCAGAACCGATCGATGATTCACTCGATGCGCTCGCAGATCGTGCAGGAGACGCGCAAGGAGCGCCAGGCGAACCTCTCGACGATCCAGCGCAAGCGCGACCAGGACCAGTACGAACTCGCGCAACGGTCCAAGGAGATCCGGTCGCAGGAGCAGAGCGCGCTAAAGCGCCGAGACCTGCTCAAGAAGCAGCAGGAGAAGGAGCTCGTGCGGAAAGCGCAAGAGAGTCTCGCGCTCGAGCACCAGAAGAAGGTTCGTCGGACGGCGGCTCGTGCTGCTGTGCTACGTGCAGTCTTCGGTATGTGTCGCTCGCTCACAAGTTGCTATGCACTCTTGTTGTTGTTCTCGACAGCTCATGTCGGAAACGCTGATCAAGCAGATGGAGGTCGAGGAGGCGCAGCTCATCGAGAAGCTGCGCATCACGCAGGAGATGCAACGCGCGGCGTTCGAGCACCTCGAGTTCGTCATGCAGGACAACTGAGGGAGCGGAGACGAGCACGCGTCGCAGCAATCCATCGTTTCATCTCGCAGCACTCCTCGTGACTCTCACTAGAAACGGTTCGCTGATCCCTAGCTTACATTTGCCGGCAGGCTTCAGCACAACTTCGGTCGCCAGCTACAGGCGACTCGTCGCGCCGCGCGTCGGTGGACAGTGCTCTCTCGCTGCCCGCACGACGTCCTGCGCGCAGCCCCAGTGCAGTGTGTGGCCCGAGCCGCCGTGACCGTAGTTGTGGATCAAGAGCGCACCGCGCGCCGTGCGCAGCGGATCGACTCCCACCCGCGCACTCTTCGCTCGTCCCGGCCGCAGTCCGGCCGCATGGGCGAGCACCTGGCTGCTGCGCACCGCGGGGTTGAGCTGGCAGCAGCGCTCCCAGATTGCGCGGATGTCGTCCTCGCTGTTGTCGACTGACCAGTTGCCCGGCTGCACTGTGCCGCCGAGCACGACCTCGCCGCCCGGGCGCGGCAGGATGTACGTGTGCTGTCCGTCCGAGTGCACGGCCATCGTGAACTGCGTGAGGTGCGGGTTGAGCACCCGGATGGTCTGCCCACGGATCGGGAACACACCCGCGTCGTGCGCGAGCACCTTCGCACCGAGCCCCGTGCAGTTGACGAGCACGTCGCAGGCGACGTCGCCCAGATCGTCGACGCGGCGCAGCTCGACCGTGCCGCCGAGCTTCTTGATCTGCGCGTGCAGCCACTTCATGAGGGTCCTGTTGTATTCATATTGTTAGTATAGTGAGGGACGAAGCACCCGCCCGATCTCCGTCGCGATGGCACGCACGTGGGGTTGTACACGATCGTCTCGAAGGCGAAGCCGTGCGCTGCGTCCGGCGCGATCGCTCGCGCCTCCTGCGCGCTCAGGAGGCGGAAGTCGCGCACGCAGTGCGCCCAGTACGGGTGCACGACCGGGGGTGCGCCGTCGCCCGACACGTCGACGCCCCGCACGAAGTGGATGCCGGTTGCCTGCTCGCCGTGCTCTTCTCGCAGGCGCGTGAGCCATTCCATGCTCGTCTCGCACCACTCACTGCCAGGTCCGAGTGCAGCTCTCATGTTATTCGTCTCTACAGAGAAGGTGGTGTCGATGAGTACAGAGCACGCACCGGGGCTTGTGCGGACTCACGTCCGGCGGCAGCGCGAAGGGCATCCAGATAGCGCCCGCCACGTGCGACACGAGCCCCTCGACACGCTCCGCCACCACGCGCACGTCGCGGTAGCCGGCCTCGAGCAGCGCGAGCGCCGACGTGAGTCCTGAGATGCCGGCGCCCAGCACTACGACGCGCGGCGCCATCTTCGCTTGCTTCTGCTGCTCGCTGTCTCCACTTGCGCCTGAGGCGGCAGATTGGAGACTGATGCGCAAGATGAGGCCAACATGCAAACCAGCTGATCACGTTGAACTTATCGCACGTGATCGGTGAGCAGCCGCTGCAAAGGGATTTGCGCAACACCTCGATGGAGATCAGGCTCGACCAGCGAGCACCCAGCATCACCTCATGCTTCACAAGCCCTCGCGTCTTGAGCGACGTCAAAGTCTGGTTACGCTGCCATGGGGTCGTGAACGGTGATGCGTTCTTGCAAGAGCAGAACGAACAGGCGGCGCTGCTCACGGCGGTGCGCGCACGTGGTCGCACCGGCGTGAGTGCTCTGTACGAGCCGATGGTGAGTCTGGTCT
>JAASFW010000306.1:0-23840 GCA_023334005.1 Globisporangium orthogonon | reverse complement strand
GTCGCACACAATCTCGCGCAAGATGCTGGTGCAAGGGCACTGGAAATTCCGCAAGCTGCTCGAGTGCAAACTAGAACAAGTCGACGGGAAGCTGACCCTTTGAAGGAGTTC
This sequence comes from Globisporangium orthogonon, assembly GCA_023334005.1. Lineage (NCBI taxonomy): Eukaryota > Oomycota > Peronosporomycetes > Pythiales > Pythiaceae > Globisporangium > Globisporangium orthogonon. The sequence continues at coordinate 23,729 of JAASFW010000306.1, read as the reverse complement.
ACCACGGAAACGCGCGCGCGGTGCAGAAGCATCCATGATCGTGGAAGGCGGCAAGTTCTCCGATAGTCTCAACTTGATCCTAGAACCCCTAGCCGAAGACTATTTGTACCAACCTGCGTCTTGAAATGAATAGGATTCAACTGGAAGCAGCCTGAATAGAGCGCCGCGTAGTAATACCGAGTATTAGCAGCAATGCAGGAGTCCTTTGTTACAGGCATCCACATCAGCTTTCGAGGACACGTACAGACACCCAACATCAGACGCCTTCCCCGACCGCCGCCGCCGCCGCCAGACACCCACTTCCTCCCCAAATGGCCACCGACGACGACCTCACCGTCGGCGTGATCTTCCCTGCCAAGAAGATTGAGCACCTGCGCGACGTGCTCGACGAGGCGCGCGACGGCGTGCGCTTCGTGCTCGTGGATCTCTACGACCCGCGCGTCACGAGCGCGCAGAGCCTCACGCGCGTCTACGGCCGCCTCGACGCACTGCTGCACAAGCTCGCGCACGAGATGGTGTTTGCGCGGCTGGGCGACCCGGCAGCGGCGCAGCGTCTCGCGCTCGTGCACGAGTTCGCGCGCCAGAACCCGGGCGTGGCGATCATCGACCCGATCGCAAGCGTCGAGCTGCTCACGGATCGCCACGCCGCGTGCGAGCGACTCGTGCAGCTGCAGGAGCAGCGCCAAAGCAACCTGCGTAACGCGTCGACAGTTCCGACTGTGGTTCCCATCCCCAAGTTCAGCGTGCCGACGTTCTGCGTGACGCGCGAGCGAGAGCATTTCAACGCGCTCTGCCGCGCCGTCGACGCGGGCGAGATCCGTCTCCCGCTGATCTGCAAGTCGGTCGAAGCCTGCGGTATGTAGCGTGCTGTTCGGTATAATTTGTCTGTTGAGGACGCATGACTTGCACGCTTGTGAACTGACGGTGTCGGACTGGTGGTGGTGCATTCCTTGGCATGGGCCTTGCAGCGACGGACCGTTCACATCTGATGAGCGTCATCACCCAGCGTGCCGACCTCGAGTTCATCGAGTATCCAGCAATCTACCAGGTCGGACGCATTTCTTTCTCATCAGAGCTCGGCTAGGGGTATCTATGAGACCTATTCACGCTTTCTACTTGTGATCGTCGTCCACGCAGGAGTTCATCAACCACTCGGGCAGATTGTTCAAGGGCTATGTGCTCGGAGACACGGTGAATGTGGCAGAGCGCCGATCGCTCCCGAATCTCACGGCGGGAGCGGCGCAGGTGCACTTCAACACGCAGAAGCAGTACCCGACAAGTGAAGACTTCCATCCAAGTGCAGTGACGGATGGAAACACAGCGGTCCTGGGCAACATCGATGCTATCGTACATCGTTCCCAGGATGAGATCTTCGCGGCGGTGCGCGCGATTGGCGAGTGCATTCGAGAAGAAGTCGGCTTGACACTCTTCGGCTTCGACGTGATCATCTCGGACGCCTCGCAGGAGCTCTTCGTGATCGACGTCAACTACTTCCCGTCCTACAAGGAGCTCGACGACTTCTCCAGTGCACTGCGGCAGCACATAAAGCTGCGCTGTGCAGGACGACAGTAGACGCAAAGAAGGCGCCACACATCCTTGCATCATCGACGCACTTGGCAAGCTTTATACACGTTGACCCTTGTGGCATATGCACTGGTGGCGAGCGAGACGGCTCTTTGCTCAAGAACTTTGACTCGGGAGCACAGCACCCTGGCAAGCGCTATCTTGCGATCTGGCTAGAGCTACTTTGTCCGCTGTTGCTGCTTCCTGCGCTTCTCTTTCTGGATGCGCTCCATGCGCTTCTCTGCTGACACAGTTGCTTTCGACTGCACTTTCGTGGGGCTTTGGACCTGCGGAGTCGAGTCGCTTCCAGCGCCGCCATTTGTCTTCGCATCTGTCGCTTGCAACACAAAGTCTTTCATCAGAGGCTGCGCCTCCAACTTCGAGTAGATCTCATCGGTTTGCTCCTGCAGCGGTGTTGGTGTCCACGTCTCTTGCTCTCCGACGAAGAACGTCGTCAGCATTGTATCTAGACTCTGGCGCCAAGTGTTTAGCACCTGCCGTTGGTGGAACACGAACCCAAAGCAGATACCGAGTTGCTTCAGATCCCTGTTGCTGTCTGCCGTGGGACAGACTGGACCAGTTTGCTGCCGCAGATCGTTTGAAGCACTCTTGATGCTGTCGAGAACAGATCGCAGAACAGTCGTCAGCTCGTGCGATCTCTCTGTCAACTGGCTGTCCGTGTACTCCTGGATCATCTCGAGCAGCTCCTGCTCCTGCACGAACTGTTGGACCTTGCCCATGCATACCCGAGTGTGGTCGTCCAGAGACCTTGTCTTCGGTGCGAGGTTTGCCTCAATCAACGCAAATATTCGCTGCTCGACCACTTTTGCTTCGTCGGCGGTTCTCCCCACTGCCTGCGCGTTCAGCATTCGCTTATGTAGACGCTGAAGAGGATCGAGCGTGGTTGTCGCCAAGTCAAATAACTGCTCCAGTGCAGGGACGAAGTATGTGCGAATAACGCGTAGTTGACTCGCAAGCGTGTCGGGCAGAGGCTGCTTTGCCAGCGGCTTCTTACTCGCTGCGATGATGTCATTCGACGGTCTTCGCAAGCCCACTCCAGCGAACTCTTCCGAGTGAATCCAGTGAACGAAGACGCTAAGCGTTCCTCTTGCGCGCTCAGCGTTGCCATCAGCTGGAGAGCTTTGTCGGAGTAGCAAGTCTGCTCGGAATGGCTCTCCATGTTCCAACGCCGCGATGGGAATGCTGGCTCGACCTAGGAGGTCTCCTTTCTTCTCCATTGTGCCGCCAGGAGAGTCACCTCCATCACCGTCATCTGAGCTGATCTCGCTATCACCTCGCGGTTTCTTTTCTGCTTTACGAAGAGCAATGATGTCGTAGTCGCAGACTTCGAAAACCAGTGTTCCGATCGAGATCTGACATTGATCAGCGTCGTCATCTTCGTCACTCCCGTCGCTCTCGAGTGCGCCAGCACGAGCAGCAAACTCCGCCCAGTCGAACTGAAAGTGGAACTCTTCGTTCCACTTCGGGTTCAGCGTATTGTGCCGCACGCTCGTCTTGCCTTTGGCGATCTCATTGTCGTCGTGATCAAGAACTGTTGCGAACACGAAAGGGTCGCTCGTGAACCAGTCTCCAGCTCGAAGATGTCGCGCACGCTCGACGATGATGTGCAGGCAGTTGAGGCCTCGCTTGCGGTTCGTCTCGATGCGAGTTGCAATCCGTCTGCGTGCAGCAAGCAGCTCTTTTGCAAACCAGCGTGCACACTTGACAATACCTCGTAGTTTTCGTCCGCTTCGCCTCCTCGATCGAAACTTTCGGAACGCATCCTGGACCAAGAGGACGTTGTAAAGCATGTAATCATCTGCGAGCATCACGTACGTTTGCGGCTGTTGCTGCTGAGAAAGACGACGACCACCGTTCCAAGCGTTTGGCTTCCCACCTTCTCGAGACTGCCGCTCGCTAAAGAATCGCATCTCCTGCTGTCGCACATGAAAAACTGCGGTCCACTGGTACGGATCGAGCACTCGTCGCTGTTGCATATCAATACGATGAAGCTGTACGCGCGCTCTCATCTCGAAGTTCATGATCACGATCCGGTGCGGTCGTTGACCAGCTTTCTCGAAGTTGCATCGCCTGAGAAACTCCTTGTCTTCGAATTCGAGTGGCTCGGAGGCACCTGCGTGTGAGACGAAGTACTCTTCAGTGTCGAGATTGAAGAAATGCTCGCGAACACTCTCTGATGGAGCTGACGATGCCGAAGATGTAGTCATCTTCACCCAATCAGATGACGCTGGCGTATTGCGATGCAGTGCGTCTGCGAGAGGCTCGGAGGCGCTTGAGTTGTTGCTATCGCTGGCATTGATCCTCAGGCTTCGTTTCTCTAAATCAATAATGCGCACCAATTTCTGAACTGCAGGGTCTGCTTGGCTTAGATCGCCGGCAAGAATGGCGCTCTGAAGTGCGGTGTCAGCTCTGTCGACCAATGGTATAGCGTAATACGCCATGTGGACTCTCGACATCGTCGCTTTGTAGCATGTAGTGAGTGCAAGCAAGTCCTCAATGTACGACCGAACATCGGCAGGTTGATGTTGCTTGCGATGGTTACGGGGTTCAGGAGAGAACTCTTCATGTGCTGCACCGATAGCTTTCTGAAAGAAGTGACTTGCGATTGAGTACTCCTGTTCAGCAAACCAGAGCTTCCCGAGTGAGCTCCAGACCCAGCGAGAGCGAACGAATGTCTCCAAGTCTCCGTGCAGATTCGCTTGGAGGTCGCTGAGCTTCCAATTCCCACACATCCGCTTCGAGTGTGCAACAGCACTTGCTCTATCTGTCAGCGTTGCCTCGCGAGGTTTGAAGAGCACTTGGAAGCCTAAGAAGAGCTTTGGGTATCTGGCAACCTCGCGAGCTGAGTCTGCATCGTCTGCAAAAGGCAGTGTCCTCAACGTAAAGAGCTTGCCAGGCATGAACGAGTCGGGCTTTGCGATCAACTCGCTTATGTACAACTGTATACTGCCAATTGTGCGAGTGCCGATTCCTCGCTTCCCGCGGTCGATAAGACTCACAATCAATCGAGATTTGGCAGACTCGACATCAAATTCAATGTACTCGTCCCAACTTGGTGTGAGACTCATCCATGTCGGCGAGGTTTGGCTGAAGCTTGTCTTGCCCTCACACTGGACGGAGACGCAAGGATTGCTGTGCAGCAGGTCCTTAATCACGACGTCTTGTGTGTGGCCGATGTACAAGCGGATGCCTCTTGGCTGCAGCGTGCGCTCTCTCGAGCGTAGCCTTGCAGCTTCGACTTTGCTCTCGTGCATCACAGTCGCCATGAGGTGGGAGTGCAGCGTGTCGTAATCCCTCCAGCTCTTGCGCAGCTCGCGCGACGCCCCCTTCGTGTCTTCGAGCATCTCGCGGAACAAACCTCGCGTAAATACTAGCTCCGCGTTTGAGAGACTGTATGGTAGAGTCAACGCGCGCGGCCACTTAATGGTCTTTGATCTTGATCTTCTGTGCGTTACAACACTGCTTTCTCGCCGTCGCGAACGTAAGGAGAGCAGTTCATCCACTAGTTTGACTGATGACCGCAGGAATCGTACAGCGCCGTCAGTAGATGTCCCTTTCTGAGCGTACAGGAACGCGAGACGAATCAAGATCAGATCCTCGAACGCAGCATACGAGCTTGACGCTGACTTCGCTCCTCGCAGGCGTCCATAGAGGCTCTCGTACATGTCAATGATTCGATATCCATACTCTGCGTCGCTGTTCTCACATGATGCAGCGGACGAGCGATACAGCACTTCTGCGAGCTCAAAGCAGACAACGAACGGAATCCGATGCCAGAGCAACAGGAGGTGATCCACAGAGAGCACTCCCGAACGAGTCTTCGCCTTGCAGCTGGTAGAAGTGCGATCCGAGGTCATAGCATGACTCGTGAACGCAGCAAGGGACTGAAGTTGACTCCGGGATTCACGGCCATCGTTACCGTGATGCTCGCGGAAGAGCTCGAACAATTGCGCCACACATTGAACCGCCTTACGCAAGTGCTCTTTCTCGAACTGTGTGTCGGCTGCAAGATACGCGCGAACATGTGCCTTGAGCAAGCTGCGCAAGAAGAACGTGTCTGCACATGCCGAGTACATCTCAATGTAGATGCGCTGTAGCAGCAGAGCCTCAGAGAACGGGTCGCCTCTCATTGTGACGGACAAGCTGTCGTAGCGCCACGCCTTCAAGCACATTCGCTCGAGCTTCTGCACTCGGTCGAGCTGAGACTCGAACGACTCCTGCTTCGAAATCATCACGTTACGCGAAAGTGCGCGACTCACAGCTCGCAAGTTGGCGAATCGATGGCGAGAGGTTTCGCTGCCGCGCGCTAGTTGTGCGAGGCGTATCGACGCTTGGAAATCAGAGTATCGCTGAAGGTGGAACGAGCACCTTGCTGCCAAGAAGTTAGCACTTGCTCGGATATTGCGATCTCTCGAGCAACTGATCGCTTGCTTCGCTGCGAGCAAACCAAACATCCATGCCTCATTGCTCTCGAGAGCTCTCGCGATATGAAGACACGCTGCAGCCCATGTCTCGTTTGCTCTCGAGGATGCTCGAGCTTTCACAGACTTGACCTCACGCCGGACCTGGCGCTCCCAGTCTCTCCAAGACAGCAATGTTTGTTGTACTTCGGGCTTCAGTATATCGAACCCCTCGGCACCGTGCACATATACTGACTTCTTCTCAAGCGCGTCGATGAAAAGCTTTTTCCTCACTATGTTTTGCATCCGAACCCCAGCAGCCTCTGGGAGACTCGCGATGAACTCGTGAAGACTGGCATGTTTGCTCTGCGGGATCTTCTTTGAGTAATAGAGTCCATCTGCATCGACCTTGATGCGCAGTGCTGTGACTCGAAGCGGACGCTCGCCAAGCTTGACTTTAAGAAGGATGTCTTGTCTCTCTTCGTCGGCGTGTCTCGGCTTGGCGTGGGTGGCACCACCGTCGCTTGCTGCTTCGACTGAAGTATGCAACAGGAATGAGCCCACTGGAGTGTGCGCAAGCCGTTGTTTTGCTTCGCTACTGCTCAGAGCGCCGTGAAAAAAGCCGACACCCGGTAGCAGCTCCACCAATTGGAAACATCGCTTGAAGTGCTCAACAGCTTTCATCGTGATCTCCTCTCGACTCACTGTACTGCTGCTCTTCACCGCCTGCTTGCACAACAACAACGCTAAGATAAAGCGAACTTCGAGTTCCGAGTATCTCGACTGCAGCGCGCGATGATCGAAAAGAGTCTGCAAGGCCACGCAGCTTCGCGAGTAGTCACCGAGCTCGAACGAAAGCATGCAACTCGTCATCAACAGTCGTGCTCGCAGATCATGCTCGTGTTCCGCTTCAGGACATTCACCATCCTCGATCTCTTGAATGAGCTGGTTGCAGAGCTCTAGCGCTTTGCGGCATTCGTCGTTATTTCTACCACACATCCAGAACACGCAGAGAAGCAAATGATACTGCGCCTGGAAACGCAGCTCTCTGATCACCTCGCCCACGCCCGAAGCAAACGTCTCGCACACATCGAGAAAGCGTTCCCAGCCCTCTCGAGACAGATGTAAATTGATCTGCGCGCCAGACGCGTCAAACGCGTGAAAATGGCTCATTGCATAGGCGAACCAGAACCGAAGGCACTTGACCGTGTCCACGCTGTCGATCAACTCGTCTCTGTAATAATTCTGCTGAAACCAGTCAGCGGAGTTCAATTTCGCTGGAGTGGAGCTGAAGCTGAAAGACATCCTCGATCCGGTGATCAGTTGCTGTGGCTGCATGTGCCGTCGCGGGTCTGGACGGGGTTTGAGCTCCAGCTCCGATAAAACACTCAGCCGGAAATTGTCGCCATACCCCTGTCTCCGGCAGTACTCGAGACACAGAGCGGCGTGGCCGTACTGCTGCTTTGCGAAGAGCATGAACCCTTTGCTTGGGTTCTTGAGCCAGTTCCTCTGCTCTTTGACGCTTAGCAGCCATCGTACCCGACTTCGGGCCTTCTGCCCACGATGTACTCGCTGAATAATGGTCGCAGCGACTTCGAACATCGTGCTTGCCGCTCGTTTGACTGCTTCGCTGCTAACTGCAACCCAAAATTTCCTTGCTACACACACGATCCGCTGCTGCTGGACTATTGATCTCGCTTGAGCGGATCGCCAGCAGCACTGGATGATGATAGCAGCTCGTCGCCGACGGAGACGCAGCGTAAGCTTTCTTGCCAAGCACACGCGGAAGAAGCCCTGAAGTCGAAGTGTAGCGCGGAAATGCAAGTACTCGCCACGGATCCGGCGAAACAACTTTCGTGCGAAGAACGAGCGCACACAGCACTGCATCGACGTGGCCGCGAGATCCGATACTTTGTGCCAGCACCTCGTTGCTACCCGGAGTGTCCTGCGAACCGGGATGTCAATTGTCTGGAGAACTGCGGGAGATCGACGAAAGAAGCAGCTGCTCGCTTTTGTACACATGAATCGTAGCCACATGGTCAAGATTGTTGCTGGGATGTGATAGTGCATCCCAATTAGCGAGCGAGAGAATGAAGGTTGGTCTGCGTATGGTACCTCCATCGACAGGCCACAACCAAGTAGCCGCTCCAAATCGTTCTGGAAGCTGCTGTGATGCTGCGAGATCCATGCAGCGACGCGCATCTGGCGCTCCCAGATCAAGTTCATGAGCTTCTTGCGGATGGAGACTGCTGTGTACCGCCGCCAGGCGCACTGGATCACAACCGACCCGGTCTCTCTCGCGAGTGCCATTGCTCGCTGTGCATCGTCCGACATTGACCTTGTGCTGTTCCCGCTGCTGTCTCCTTGTTTGACACTGCTTGCATCAAGTCCGGTACTGGTGAGCTGGTTATCTGATTGACTCTCAAACTCCCGCCATCGAGTGACGCTCCGAGAAACGAAGTTACCGGTGTGCATCGAGTCAACGTGTGATTCCGCGAGCTGTGCAATCGTCTGTAGTCGCGGGTAGTGTTTCTTGGGGCTCTTCTGCAGTGGCTTTGCTGTATGTGGGCTGTTGGCTCCATGGCGCTGTACGTTGGCATGGTAGGATTTGTCGCTCGGAGATGCAGGTCTCTCGTCGTCGCCCGCTACGGCCACGGCAGGCAGTGGCTCGAGCTCGATGCGGTGCGGTATCATCTTTCTTTTCAAGAGCTGCTCGTTGCGTGGAGACCGGCATCGCGTACTACTAGGTGCCGAAAGTAGTGGTGCTGTCGGGTGAGCTGCTGACATCGCTGATCGGTCTTCGAAGTGACATTGGGCGTTACGTCGTCCTTTTCACCAAGGTCGTCGTTGCCATCGTTCTGGCGCCGACGACGTACACAAGTGCTTCCTACCACCGTCGTTATAGCAGACGTACGATCCAAGTAGCTTGGTGGGGTCGTAATCGTAGTGGTGGTGGTGCTGCTGCACGGACTGCTGCGTACACTTTGAAAGTCGTTGTTGAACTCGAAGATTGCGCTCTTCGGGCAGGAAATCATTCGATTCGGACACTTCGGTCTTTCTACTCCAACCCAAGCTTCCGACGCGATTCCAGCCCAACAATCACATCGCACGCAAGCATACGGGGAAGGAACGCCGTCGAGCGAGTCCGATTGCACAGCAGCACCTTCGCTCGCGCTCTAGTACCTGCTTGCACCTGCAAAAAGCGTGCAAATCCATTTTATCGCTGTCAATTTCTCCCAAGTGAGCTTTTCCACTGAAAAGGCAGCAGCAAGCAGCGAGCACTCGGCACGTAGCAGTATGAGCCAGTTCTTGTCGCAGGTGAAGAGCCGGCTGAAGCTCGTGGCGGCGCGCGCGTCCGACGCGCTGGCGCAGGCGGCGGACATCGTGGCGCCGACGCTCTATGAGTCGCGCGCCGCCGAGTTCCACCACCGCTGGCAGACGGTCAGCCGCTTCCTCGCGGCGGTCGTGAGCCGCGAGCTCGAGCCGGCGGAGCAGCGCCGCCTGCTGCTCGACTCGCACACGCGAGAGTCGCTGCAGAAGATGGTGCTGCTCATCTACGCGGAGGAGAGCGCGCTCGACCGCCTCGAGCTCTCGCTCGCACCCGAAGCTGCCGCCGGTGGCGCTTCCGATCTCATGTCTCCGACCACCCACGAGCAGCAGCCGCGCGAGTGCCTCGAGTACTTGCTCGAGCGTCAGATCCTGCCGCACCTGTGCGACGCCGGGCGGCGGGATGCGCCGTCGGGCATCATGTCGCTCACGATGCAGTTCGTCGGCGCGCTGCTGAGCCGCGTCAACTACCCGCTGCTGCCCACGCGCGAGGTGCACGAGTCCGTCGTAGGGCTCATCGAGGCCGCCACGAAGAAAGAGGTGGAGGACCCGGTCGTGCGCAAGTGCCTCATCAATCTGCTCAACGTCCTTTGGAAGAAACTGCGCGCCGACCCCGTGCAGACCGAGTTCTTCTTCCTCCACGCGGGCGCTATGATCGCCCGCAAGAGCAGCGTCAGCGGCGCCATGAGCGATGCCGAGATCCTGCTGCAACGTCCGAACGACGTCTCGGAGCTCGTGCTCTTCACGGGGCTGCTCCCGCACATGTACGCGATGGGCAAAGTCGGCGAGAAGTGCCGCGAGGCGCTCGTGATCGCGGCCGCGATGCACGAGGAGGCACTCTGCCGCTTCATCCTGCAGCTCACGCCGTTCTGCCACTATGCGGTCAACGGCGTCATCTCTGCGTTTGACTCGCTCCCGAAAACACTTCCTGATAATGGCTCGCACGGCATCGAGACGGAGCTATACATGATCGCGATCCGCCTGCGGTTCTGCTGCACGCTTGCGATGGTGGCACGCTTTGAGCTCACGGAAATCGACAAGGAGACGGGTCAGGAAGTCCGCACGTCGATCGCGAACGAGCTGCTGCTGCAGTTCCGCGCGCGATTCCTGGAAGGACCGCTGCTTGAAGGCTTGCTGAGCTCATCCGAGTCCGCCGCGAGAACCGCGACGCTGTACGCCCGGATCATCCTGGAGGAGTTGGTGGCGTGCAGCAGAGACGCAAGCGCGAACCCATTGTTGTATGTGTACCTCCAGTTTCTGTTGCAGCAAGTGCCGGACGTGGATCTCGAGATCTCCGATAAAGGTGCTGATGACGGCGGGTCTTCCATACCCGCTCATCCTCTCCCGACCGAGCTTCTCCATCGCACGAACTCGCTTTCGAGTTCGCTGAGCATTGCGACAATGGATCTGTTCACCTACTTGATGGAGCTCCAGGACGAGACCGTGGATATGCGACTCCTTGGCGAGCTGTGTGAGGCCGAGCAAGCGAGACCGCGTAGCAGCTCAGTACTGAGTCCAATGAACCGGAATGGTGCCGTTTGGTTCGCGTCCCGATTCCCGACCTCGGCGGTAGCTGCAAATGCGCACTTGTGGAAGATCCAGGCGTTTGATGGCGCGCACGACGAGCTCGACATTCCTGCGGCAGACGACAACAGCGAGGGCCAGGTGCTTTCTCTGCTCTCGTACATCGCGGACGCAGAGTACGCAGCGTGTCAGCGCGCGCCAGCGGCAGTCAACGACTCGGATACAAGCGACGAGGAGAGCGATGCTGACGACGAACCTGCAGCACAGGCAGCCGTGACCGATACAGCAGCAGCGGCAGGGAATGAGGATGACTCGATCAGGAACGCGATCGGATCGCCGAAAGGAAGGAAGAGTGACCTCGCTGTTTCACCACACGCGACATCTCGCACCGCCGCAACGCGTAGCTCCATGAAGTCTCTTCGCGAGGTGTACTTGACGCTGAACTTGCCGTCGTACTCGCCAGTGACGCCCGAGTTTCGGCGGCAGAGCAGCATTTCGTCGTCGACAAGCGGCTATAAGAAGCAGAGCAGCATCTCGAGCGGCAGCGATGACGAGCTGCCTCTGTTCATTCGCATGGTGTTCAGCCGCCTCGAGCGCATCCTCGAGAACTCATTCCAGGAGAACCTCGCGCTCTCCGGTTTGGTCGCCGCCGTCGCGCAGAAGCACCAATGTGCATCCGTCGTGTTCGACGTGAACGAGGAGCGTGGCGCAGGACAGAGCGTGCGCTCAATCCTGGAAGAGGTGCACGCGGACGCACTGCGCCGCATTGCCGGACTCCCGAACGGCGCAGCGAGGGTGGCGGATATCAAGAAAAGACTGGTTGACGACGACAACGAAGCGTCTCTGAACGCCCGCGACGCTGAGACGCGGTTGCTGTGCGGGTACATTGTGCTGGACGAGATCCTAAAGGAGCTGTGCTCCGTGCTGTTTGCGAAGGACCGGGTGCGGAACCTGCCACTCAAGCCCGAGGGGTACTACCTCGAGCCAAAGCGCATGCTCTCGCCAGCGAGCCGCAAGGAGTCAACTGACACCAACTTTTCGGAGACGTCGTCGTGCGGCGGACTGTTCTCGCCGACGGGGTCCGCATCGTCGTCGGTCGCTGCCGACAGCTCGGGCGATGCAGGGCCGAAGAAGCAAAACAGCGTTGGGAAGGAGTTTGAGAAGCTCCTGGCGGAGGCCGAGTCGAGCATTGAGAGCATCCTGCAGTCGGACAGCGCGAAGGCGGACAGCACCGCGAGCGCAGCAAGCGTGGACGCCGTTATCGAGGCGATCGCCGCTACAGAATTTCGATGAGTGCGGAATGTGGAAGTACCGAATGGAATACTACAGCGAAGTGCAATGCGACTGTTGAGCGAGCTCTTGGTATATGAGCGGCAGGTTGTTCGCAATGTGCTTGTGCATGCCGGAGAAGGGGGGTCTGAGGGGGAGGCGTCTCGTAAGCCTACGTGGACTTGTTGAGGCGATGCACGATGAAGGCGCTCGAGTCGATGTAGGCGAGCGTGACGTTCTTGATGCAGTCGACCTCCTTGGACGAGAGCTCCGAGTCGGGCTTGCTGGCGCTGCACTTGTCCCAGGCGATGGCGGTGATCTTGGAGATCGCCTGCTGGATGAGCGCGCGCTGCTGCTCCTCCACGAGCAGGTTCTGCACGTCCGACGCGCCGAACGAGCTGCCGCCGCTGAGTGCGTGCGAGCTGCCCGAGTCGAAGGTCGACGGGGCGGGCGACGAGCTGTAGTCGTACGTGGGCTCTTCGTACGTGGAGCCGTAGGAGGCGGGTTCGGGCTCGGGGGTCTTTTTGCCGAAGCCGAAGAAGGACATGGTTGCGCGGAGCTTGCTGGACTTGGCTGGGACTTAGTTGGGACTCGCCTGAGCGTAGCTGGGACTTGGCTGGCGCTGCGTCGGACGTGCGCTTCTTCCTGCGCCCGGTGATGCTGCGAATGGCAAGCACCAGCCAAATCGTTGCCGGATATTACCCGCCGCAGCCACTCACTATGCCAATATCCGCGCGCGACTCGCCAAATGTATGCCGCCGTGTCCCCATACTAACTCGGCCTCGCACCGGTTTGACAGCCAATTGCCAGCCACTGCTGGACAGCGAGCAGAGGCAACAGTGCGCTGGAGGCACACGCCTCCCTCCCTCCCTCCCTCCCTCCCTCCCTCCCTCCCGACCTCGCTCGCTCCCTCGCCCGCCCGCCCCGCGTCTCGGCCCCGCGAGACGCCGCCATGCTGCGCAAGCTGCTGCGCCGATCGACGGCAGCTGCGCTTCTGCAGCCCCAGGCGCAGTCGGTCGGGCTCGCGCGCCGCGCGCTCGTGCACACGAACGCGTGCGAGCAGGTAGTCGAGGCGACGGCGGCCGCCAGCGGGAGCGAGCAGCGCGACAGCCGCAGCCAGTTGAGCGCCTGCAGCCGCGCGGGTGTGCGCGATGCAGTCGCGGCGTCAGCATCAGCACCAGCACCGGCGCGAGCCACGACCCCGGCGCTGCCGTCTCTGCTGAAACCGAGCGGTGGCGTGCTCGGCGCCACGGCGAAGGATCTCGAAACGTACGCTGACGTCTTTTGTACGAGACGCTTGGAGAGCGTGGGGGCTGACTGTTAGTTATGCGTGCGTGAATGCGTGTGACGACAGTGCGAAGGAGACGTTACGCGCGCTTGGTGCCAAAGTACAGACGCGCAGCCCGCGCGTGGCCGGCGAGTCGGAGTACCAGATGCACAAGCGGCTACAGAAGGCGATGACCGGGCCGCTTGACAGGCTGCTCTACCGGATGCGACAGCAGAAAAAGTTCGCGCAGATCGAGGCGATCGCGTTCGTGTGGGAGGACGTCTTCCCGCAGTTCGCAGGTAACCGCAGACACCGCGCGATTATCTGCGAGAGCTACGCGAACGGACTGAACCACCACCGGCGCTTCAAGGACGTCGTCGACAAGTTCTTCACAAAGCAGCTCACGGTGGACGCCAATGGCGAGATCGCGGTGAACCCGAAGACACTGGTGCTCTCGGCGCACCTCGCCGAGTCCATCTGGCTTGCGTGCGGCCACCTCGCCGACAGCACGAGCGCGCTGCGGTTGCTGGACGTCGCGCGCGCGAACAATGTGCGCATCACGAACGTAGCGTACTTCCATCTGCTCAACACGCTGCTCAAGGACGAGGACAACCTGGAGCTCGACATGGTGCTTCAGTTGTGTGAAGAGGTAGTCTTCGATCTCAAGAGCTCTGTCGCGATGTCCCTGCTGCCGACCGTGATCAAGCTTGCAGCGGAGCACGACAAGCTGGATCGCGCGATGCGCGTGTACCAGCATGATCCGGACGCGCCGATGGACGCGTTTACAGAGTTTCGCTTCGAGATTTGTCTGCAGACGCTGTGCGATCACGGATACCTGTCAGCGACGCTGGAGGTGTACAGAAATGTGATGGAGTCGAAGACGGCGACACGAGGGCTGAAGGAGAGAATATCCAAAAGCCTGCTGCTGAAATGCCTGAAAGACCGGACAGCGGAGCATCATGACGCCATGGTCGAGATGGCACTCTCGCTGATGGAGACGATGGAGGCGCACCGCATCGCGACGAACCACCACTGTGTCTTCCCGCTCATTCGCACGCTGTTGCAGACCGGTCGGATCAAGAGTGTCGACGACTTGACAGCGTTCTTTGGCTCGCACGCGCATGTGGTCGAATGGAACTCGTTCTCTATCTGCGAAGCGGTGATCGCGTGTGTGTACTGCAAGGAGGTGCAGATGGTTGACGAGCTGTTCGTGCACGCACTGGACAACAACATCCCGATCAAGTACGCGGCGCTGGAGCGCGTGATTTCGTTCTACTACAAGCTGGGAATGCTCGGCGATCTCGAGAAGGTGGCCGACATCATCCGTGCGCTGCGCTTGAACAAGCACATCCCGCTCGGCATTGCGGTGACGGAGATCGGCATGGCGTCGAACCTTCGTCTCGGCCGCTTCCAGGAGGTGATTCACCTGTTCGAAGACTTTTCGGCGATGGACGGCGACCGGAAGCGGATTTTGAACCGCCGTTTGATGCTCAAGTCGGCGCTGAAGGCGTACGCGGCGCTGAACCGTCTGGACGAGTCGAATGCGATCCAGGTGCTGCTGCGGAACAGCTACGACAACGTGCTGGAGAGACGAGCGGATGTCAGCGTCGATGCGGCGAGCGGCAAGGACAACGAGGACGACGACGCTCACGGCGACTTCTTCACCGAGCCGATCGACAAGTTAGAGCATAGGTAAAAATAAACACGCATACCTGGCGACCTTGTCTCGAGCTTGGCCTCCGACCAACCGCGTGCGCAGGAGAACCCTGTGCGCGGATGCTCTGACGTGTGTGTGTGCGTGCACTTTAAACCTCTTGCCGGCGCCATGCAAAAGCGCGGTGTTCCTGCTGTCGAGATGGAGCGAGAAGCGAGCAGAGAAGCGATACGAGCGCCTGAAGCTGTGGTGTTCGAGTCCATCGAGTCGACGGATGTGGTGCTGGAACCGCCGTCGCCGGCGCTCGCTGTCTATGCCCCTTTCGTGGAGTGGCTGCTCAGCTCGTCACTGGAAGAGCTGTCATCGCTCGACAGTGCGCCGCCGTTCGCTTCATTCGTCTCGGACCCGGGTGGCGGCAGCGAAGATGCTAGCAACGACAGCAACGATCAAAGCGAGCAGCAGTGTGCGAATGCAGACCAGCAGGCTGCACTTCGACCGCGCTTCGAGAGTCTTATGGAGGCGGCATTCGCGCGCGCAGCCGTGGAAGGTGAGCTGGAAACCGTGGCAGACTTGCTGTCCATGGCGCGGCGCGAGTTCGGCGGCATCGACGAGAAGCTGGGCGATATCGAGGACGAGCGCGAGACGAGCAAGGAGCGCATCGCGCTGCTCGAGGCGCGCATCGTCAAGCACCTGCAAGACCGCGACCTGGCCATCGCGGAAAAGTATACGACCGAGAAGCAGATCGAGGAGGCGGAGCTCTTCAAGGCGCAGCACCCGCAGCGCCAGGGCTCGTCGCTTCTGCCGGGCTTCCTCCGGCGCAGCAGTGGTAGCACCAACAACAGTGGCGCTAATAGCGGCAGCAGCAGCTCAGGCAGTTTTTCTTCGCGGGATGTCGAGCGGCTGCAGAAAGAGGTCGCGGACACGAAGGTGGCGGCCGCGCTGGCCACGTCGGACTTGGATGCACACTACTACCGCCTGCGCCAACTGGAGAAGAAATGCGCGGGCGTCAAGCTCGAGATCGCCCAGGCGAGCGCGCTGGAGGACGATCTGCGCGCGTCACTTGAGCAGCTTGGCCGCGAGCGCGCGCTGGCGCTCGACAAGCTGCGGCAGGTGTCCGTGTTCTCGACTGAGGCATCGCGAGCAAGGCTGAGGTAGCAGAAGTGCAACCTGACTAATTCTATGCGATTCACTATACTGCCTTGTATTGTGGGAAGCACGGTGTTTTTGAACTTCAACTCAAATGATGGTCATCTCGCCAGCGTTGTCAGTGCGGAATTCGCATTTGCTAGCGCCCACGCGCGCTCGAGCCACGCAGCAGCATGCAGAGTGGGGGCGACGAAGGCGGTCAGAGTACGTGGCAGCTACTGCAATACCTAGTGAACATGAGCGTTGTGTGATGTGTGGATAGTCTGCGAAGACTCGCAGACGCCGGACGAGCAGATTCAGCTGCAACGCACAGCAGACGAAGGACTGAAGAGCGACGAGTCCATGGACGCCAGCGGAGACGTGACGAGCAGTGAGAGTCGCGGTGAATTGACGCTTTTAACGGAGCCAAGTGGAGGATGCATCACCGAGATCGCATCGATCGTGGATGGTGAGGTGAGCGCAGCGATCTTCAGTCGGGTGATGGACTTGAACGAGCACTTCGCGACCTGTGCACGAGATCCATCGGACGACGATAGCTTCGCGGCGTGGATGGGCTCGGTCAAGGTGGAGCAGACGGGCTTGGTCGATATCAACGCAAAGAACTGCGCCACATTGCGGCATTCTGGTGCTGAAGACGTGACGAGCACGCGCACGCCAAGACAAGCCACACAGCTCAAGAGACTCCGCTGCGACGACGAAGTGCGTTCATCACCTACTCCAGCATTGCAGCACACATCAGCGCGCATTCTCGCGACGATTTACCGGAGGAACGCCGCGTGCATGCTCGTTCGAGACAGTGGTGATGCTCTCGATATCTTCAGTGTGTTGCCCTCTCCTACCAAGTTGAGTGCGTGGCACGCAGCATACTCGGACACACTCGCAAGTGATTGTTTGCGCTCTTGTAGCTACCAGCGCGGATTGTATCAACTGTTGGTGCCGTCGAGGATCACAAGTCAAGACAAGAAAGCTCCAAGCGACGCACTGGCTCAGATTCTCGACAGCGCAAAGCAAATGCTTCAGGCGATTTTGAGCTCGTTGAGTGCGCTGCCTCCGCGGTCGACGACAAGCATCCTGCTGAACACCCCGTCGTTGTGGACCCAAGGCGCCTTTGCGACAACTACCTCGGAAGATCGCTACAAAGAGTCGTTCCAGTGGAGGCAGGCTCCGCCTCAACCTGATAGCAAAACAGAGCATGCGGACAGACATAATGCTCCTGGGCGCCGGGTTATGTTCGATTCGCAATTGCTGCAGGCTGAAAAAGTAGCAACATCGGAGCAAGCTATCGAGACAACTTCGCTTGAGATGACCCCTGAGGTACAGCCCACTCGATCCACGACGATGTTCCTGAAATCTGACAATGCGAGCAGCGCGACGACCGAGGATCTTGTGACAGGATTCCTGGGAATCACCTCAAACCAGCTCATCGTCACCAATCCAACATCTGCTGCCCCAGATGCAAGCCACTTTGAGAAAGCGAACAACAGGTTCAAAGCAGCGTTGCCGATCGAGCACCTCGCTCGACCTGTGCTATGGGATCTCGCGCGAAAGAAGGTCATCCGCGTCAATCCAAACTCGGTGCAGTTCGCGCTTGATGCGCTCTCGCTGGAGCTCCTCGAGTCGATCGTCCACCAGCAGCAACTGACCGTGAAGCGCATCAGCGAGAATCCATCGGCGTTCTCCCACGAAGCAATCTTTGACGCTTGTCTGAGCTTCCGCCAAGTCGCGTGGCTGCATACGCTCCGGTACGTGCAGTACGCGATTAGTTTACCTTGTGAACAGCGCAAGCGGCTTTAGAGATCTGACTGTACATTCACAGAATGACATCTCTCTGTGGACGGAGACAACTTCGAGAAGGAAGCTCGCAGTTGGTGTTTGTAACACAAGTTACGGCATCAAACAACTACAAACTCGCTCTGGGACCATCGCACCTGCGAGATTTGTGTAGACTTCGTGCCAGTCTAGGTGACGAGACTGATCCACTCGGAGCAGCGAACCGCGAGCGCGCTGGCACGGATGGAAACTTCGCGGAGGATGAATACTCCGTGACAAAAGAGCCTCCATCAAAGAAGCCAAAGTTGCTGCTCGTTGGGGACGACGATGTCAAGACACCTGTTCGCGTGATCTGCTCGGTGCAGTTTCTCGAACATGTACGTCGGCGCTTCACCTAATGATCGTGCTTGTGGGTACTGTGCGCCTAACTGACTGAACAAACTGGCGCATTGCAGGATGAAATCTTGGACGAACTCGCAACGGAGTATGGTGTGTCCGTCATTGAGCGAGAGTTGCAGTCTCCAATCGACATCATCGTTGACGAGCGGAATGGGATCGTTGTCCTCGCCACTTCATTTTTCAGAGGTTGGTTCTGAAAGATATTCACAAGTTCATGGTCAGACAATGTACTGATCACTCTTGCACAAGCAGACGCAACGTCGATGAAGTCACTCACGTACAAACTCGCAACTTCACAGATTCAGTTCCAGCAGCTCTGGATCATCATTGGTACGGCATCGATTTGGCAGAATTGATAGCCGTGGGCTTTACGAGCTAAAACCGTTTTGTACTCTAGCTGAAGACTCCACGATGTCTCCAGACATCGAAGCGAACCTCCAAGCGTTCTACGCTGCGCTCGTCCACTTTCGCGTCCGAGTTCAGACACTCGCAAGGTATGTTTCATCATATGCATTCGTGTACCGGTTCGGATGAATGACGTTCACAAAATCTCTGCAGCTCGAAGGAAGAGACAAGCCGCTTCATCCGATCCATCATCGATAACTGCGCCCAGACTGCGCTGAAGGACCACCGCGTGCTGCCGCGCATGTGGTTCGAGCGGCCATTTCTTTTAGAAGAAGAGTCGCAACTCGAGCGTTTCTTGGCGTCGACACAGATCATCACGCCGTACGCGTCTCAATCTCTGCTCCACAAGATTTCGATTGACGACATATTCACCAGGAGGTACATAGGGCTTGCCTCGTTCGAGTTCGTGCGATCGATATATGCTGACCCTGGGGTGGTGGGTTATTACATCAGCTTCGAACACCTCGAGCAGTTGGTTCAAGACGCTGTCTCCAGAGACCAGTTGTTGCTGCTCTGGGGGTGCGTGGTCCTGTGTGAAGCATATTCCTTATCCCATTCTGCGTTGCTCATACGTCCATGTGTCACTTGGTGATATCCACACAGTATGATGCAGCAGAACCATGGGATTCGACAGCAAGAGTTGAGCGACTTTCCACACCGACGCTAAACGGTCAGCGCGTTCCCTGTTGATATCGCCGCAAGCTTATCGGCGCTCCCGCGCTTTCATTTCCTGCATGGCTTGGTAGCGGCCGGTGTAGTATCCGGACTGGTACCACGCCAGAAGCAGATTCGACAAGCCTTCGTCTCCAGGTCCGGCTGTGCCAGCACTGACGCCGGGTGGCGCTGCAAACGGGGGCACCGGCATTGACGATGGCGTCTGCGACTGGAAGTGCTGCGAGGGGATATACGCCGACTGGAATCCTGCGTCTGCACGCTGCCCGCCTCCGTATCCATATCCGTACCCGACCGGGTATTGCTGAGGCGCCGTGGTTGCTGCTTGCTGATACAACGAAGCTTGGTGCTGAGCTTGCAGACTCGCGTAAGCTTGCGCGTACGCGAGCTGGTAGATGTCATAGCTGGAACCCGTCTCGAAGCCACTCGGCATTCCTTGCGGACCTGCGTGCAGCTGTGGCGTGAAGGCCGCTGTTGCTTGGTCATGTCTACTCGAAGCCGCCGCTGCTCCAGTGTAACTGAACGCGGGTGAGGCTGCCGGCTCTTTCATTCGTGGCGCCGTCAAGGATGCCGCATCTTCGCCATCAACTGACACCCGTCTGGAGTTCTTCTTCTTGCTGCTGCTGCCGCGAGATTGCTTCACCGTCTTCTTTCTGGACAACCGTGCGAGTCGAGCGCGAGGGCTCCAGTGAGCAATGTGGCATGGAAGCAAAAACCAAAACCAATCGAACGACCACAAGCGCACCTGGACGACGAAGCTTCCTCCGCTCGCTGGCGCTGGTCACTCAGCGCGTCTTCGAACGCCTGCGTCGAGCAAACATATGAGAAGGCGCACATCAGCATGCATGCGCCCGTGGGGAGCAAACACCCTCGAAGGGCAAGGCAGCGCAAGTCGATGTGTTCCGCGCGCACCCGCACGATCGCCATGTCGTCCCATTGCTCGTCGGCGTTGCTCGAGACGTCGTGCTCCTCCTCCTCGCTGCTGCTGCTCTGTGAGCAACACCCAGCACCACTGAAGTCGTCAGCTGCGCGTGTCTGTCGCCCCACACGGCGCGCTCGAGAGCGGCCTCCAATCGCCAAGTATGCACCATTTCGATTTGGGATGTGTAAAAACCTGAAATCGGGGTAACCTTGACAATTGCACCAATGGCAGGCGGACGCAGGAGTGAACTCAAATTGTGGACACGAATGTCATCTACGGCAAGACAATTCATTAACTTCACGACGGAGCGGAGGTGGACGGAGGCCTAGCAGGTACACCCGAACAGCAGCACCCACGAACACGTTGCTTGCGACTTCCAACCTCCTTCATTCACTCTCACCTAACAGCGAAGACACTCAACACTCACTCACACGAAGAAGTCGCCGCCAGTCCGCAAACTCGCCGCGATCTCCTCCACCTTGGCGTCCTGGAGAGTGATGATGATGTCCTCTGCAGTCGGTCGATCGGACGGCGACGGTGATAGACATGCCTCGATCGTCGCTCGCAGACTCTTCGGAGCCCACATGAACTCTGGGTGGTGCTCGTGCGGCACCAGCGGCTCCTTCGCGCGCGCGCGTCGTGAGAGCTCGATATCCGCAAGCGTGTTGCCTAGCTCGTCCACGAGGTTCTGAAATGGCGACACGCGCGTCAGGATCTCGCACATGAGGACGCCGAACGAGTAGATGTTGGCTTTCTTCGGATCCATCGGGAACGACCGCGTGACGACCTCTGGCGCCAGCCACACCAGCTCGCCTGAGCCGTAGCTCTCCACCGGCGTGATCTTCTTTACGCACGGATAGCAGTCGAACAGATTCACCTTGCACTCGCTGTTCTTACTGTTGTAAATGCGGTTGCTGACCGTGGTATCCCGGATGTTGCTGTTGTCTCGACTCCTGCCGGCACCTCTGCTGCTGTTGGTGGTGGTACTGTCGTTGGAGTCCTTGCCCTTCTCGAGCACCTTGCGGCTCGACAGGTTCCGCACGTACATGTTGCGTTCCGAGCTGTGCAGGTACACGAGAGCCCGCGCAATCTCCAAGCACATGCCAAGCTTCGCCTCCACGTCGAGGTCCACTTCGGGATCGGACAGCACAGTCTTCAAGTTGTCTCTGTCCATGAACTCTGCCACGATCGCGAAGTCCGTGCCGGCGATCCACGTGATGCCCTTTAGGCTCACGATATTCGGATGCGAAACCTGCGCGAGGAAGCACGCCTGGTTCATCAAACTCTTCGTCGAGAACGTCTCCGATTTCTCGGCTTCCACGCGCTTCACGATCACTTTTTGCTGCAAGTACTCGCCGATCCACATCCGCCCGGCTCCTGCTGGTCGCTTCAACAGAACCGGAGCCTCCAGTTGGATGCTGCGCAGCGTCTCGTCGCTCGACAGTAGCACCAGCTTCCCGGACGTCGATGAGTCCACTTTGTTGATCAGATTCACCGCATTTTCGTTAGCGGGATCCATGGACAGTGGGCCCTTCTTGCCCAGGAAATGTCGGCTCGTCAGGTATCCTGACAGCGCCACGGCCACCGTGGCGATGACCACGATCAGCACGATCAGCATCGTGTTCGATGGCTTGCCAGGGGACGCTACGGTTGTGGTCGTGGTAGCTGGCGTCGGCGTCACCGTCGCGTTCGCAGATCCCCGAGACGGGACTGTGCCAATCACCGTCGACGCGTCGCAGACCTTGTACAACCCTTCCGAGATCCGAGCGCCGGTGGAATCGACGAACCCCGTGTTGAAGTTGCATTTGGTACTCAGCTCGAAAGATGAACCGGTTGGCGCCAGGTTGGCGCGAAGGGTCTGGAACGAAGCCTCGTCCAGTACCTCAAACGTTTTTCCATAGATCTCCACAGTTCTGCACATTTGTGACACATACATGTCAGTCTTGTGTGGTCTCGGAAGTTCTGCAAGAAGTACGCTATGTAGCAACATCTGGCGTCTGAGAACCTTGGACGTACGCTTTAATGGCATTGCTCCCGTAGTTGTGCGAGAAGAGGCATCTGGGGATCGCCGAGAACGCGTTCCCAGGCAGATCTCTAGTGACGGCAACAGCAGCGGTGTAAGGAAAACAGCGGCACGAAAAGTCAGCGCGACGACGACCACATCTCCCACCACGCAAGCAGCACACGACGCACAGTCGCCCGAGCTTGACGTTGGAGCCCGGCAGCACGTTTAGCACTAGGTCCTCCGCGTTTGAGCTGTCGATTGTGAGCGTCAGCAGCGAGTCCGGCGTCTTGAGCGTCACGTTCGGGACCTTGAAGTCCACGTTCTTGAATGTCCTGTATCCCATGCGCACGATTCAATCACTCATCAGCTACTGCTTAATCACATGAACTGCACGATGCGCGATAAGCGATGCACGCACAGCGACATGAGTGCACGCAGCTCGGAGAAACCGGCGTCGAACTCGAGTACGTTGCGCGTGCTGCTGAACGCGGCGGCAGGCTGCGAGGCGTTGCCACTGCGCACCACGAGCGATTCGAGTGTGTCGCTCACGAGTGCCTTGAGCACGAGCGACGGCGCCAGCACGCCGATCTCGAGCGCGCGCACGCCGCTGAAGCGCGCGCGGTCAGCCACGATCCCGTCACAGAGAACGACAACGTCGGTCGTGTCCTGTATCTGCAGCGTCGGCTTGATGCAGTCGGTCGGCGCCGTGAGGCGCGACTGCGCGTCACCGCCAGTGGCGAAGAACGCCAGCGCTGCTACTGCTGCTGCTAATGCTGCTGCTCCGAGCCGCGCTGCTCTTCTTCGAGGCGGCGCCATCGCTGGAGCACCACGGGCGAGGATGAGGGAATGGGCGAGCACCTCACGCACGCACTGTGCGCCACATTGCGATGTGTGCCACACTGTGTGGTCAGATAAAAGTTCAGAAATGTGAGAGGAAAAACTTGGAACGACCAGCGTTTTTCACTATCGAAAAAAGAGTGTGGACTGAAAGTAAACGCGGAGTGATTACGGACAATCAAAAGAGTGAACAATGTACTTCTTTGCCAAGATGGCGAGCGTATATACTCAGCACGCGATCGGCATTTTGATCGTCAACCTGAGCACGCGATCGACCTCATTGATCGCAGACTCGGTCAACTGCTTGCTTGAGGGCGAGCATACTAGTGCAATGCTCGTTGACGATACGATTGGCTCGAAACGATGGGCTGAAGGCCGGAGCTTTCCAGCGAGGAAAGGCACACTCACTCTCCTTGCTTTATCACTGCGAGATCCATCGGTTGTTTGATCGACGGACAGCTCAATCGATTATCGGAGCGTAGTGTACACAAGTTCAGTGCACCGCTCTTCGGGACTTGCACACACAAGAGAGGCCAAGCCTCCTAGCC
>JAASFW010000305.1:0-23843 GCA_023334005.1 Globisporangium orthogonon | reverse complement strand
TTCAGCATCCGGCCACTGTCGACCGGCCGCTTCTTTCCATCGCGAGTCGGTATCTCGCCACATGCGTCCAGCACAGACGCGCGTGCTTCGCTCTGCTTGTACATCCTGGCACCGAACAGAACTTGCTCCCCTGCTCGTCCAAGCAACACGAGAAACCGTTAGCACACCGAAGGCGATTAAGGGCAACATCATTGCGTCTGCATCACTGACCTTCCGTGGCGACACAATACCTCTCCAGCTCCAGCTCTCACCGGCAACCTGTGCATATGCGGGCCCCAGAGGCTGTTCGAGCGGGAAGCTCGGGCGCGGAGCTCTCTGCGCTGTGAACGGTGCTTCGAATGCGCACTGACTGTATTCTCTGGCGTCGTATCCGCTATACGTATGACTCTCGTCTTCGTATGCTTCCTCGTAGCGCTGTTGGTGGAGATGCCTGCCTTCAGTCTCTTCATCGTCCAGCTCGTCGTTGCGCTCGCTCTCGTCAGCTAGGATGTACGCTAGCGACGTCTTGCTTACGGCTGCTGGTCCATTCGCTGGTATTTCTTCTGTCGGCGGCGACCAAGTCGAAGAACTAAAGCGCGGTGCCGACATCTTGAGCTTTTCTGTTGGGGAGATGACGCCGATGCTGGTGGTAGTCTGAGGAAGGAGCCGACAGATGTAGATAGGGCACTGCGAGCTCTTCGTGCTCATTTGCGGTCCGTTTTGTTGTCCGAGAGGAAAGCACGAGTGAGCAGGGAAGTACCTGAAGCGGATCAAAGCAGATGAGGTACGGTGGCAGTGGTTGGCGAGGGAGATAAATCAGTCAGCAACCAACTTTCGCCTTCGCTTGAACCCCATGTACGCCGCCTCAGAAGCCAGTCGCTCGCGATGAGACCGAGATCTGTGCACCCACTCATCCAGCGCGAACGCACGAATCGATAAACCTCGCAAGGTGCCTACACTTCTCCCCATACACGTCTTAACTCGGACTTCAGGAGTCCTGTCAGCGTTGTGGAATAGAGCATCTAGCAATGATGTACCGAGATCAGCAGCCATGGAGGTCAAGCGTGGACAGTGGGTATTCGGCTGATACAAGGGAACCCAAAGATCAAATGTGCTTGAACTCGAATCATGCGTACGCGGTAGTCTGGGATAAATCATTTCGCAGACAACGATTTGGGACAGAGATTGCCACTACTCGGACGCGTCCCGGACACGATCAGACCGCTTGCACTTCAGTCGTCTCATACACCATTCTGATCTAGTACAGGATGTATTGGGGAGAGGGGGGGGGGAGATCGGCCATTAACGTTCTGCAGCTCCGGATTCTTCGGCTTCTTGACACGCATGTGGATCGCCATGGGCTCTCGCAGCGGCGAGTCTTGCAGCTGGCGCGGCTTGGCGGCATCCGCGAGCATCGCCGGCGTCGCAGGCTTCACGACCGGCTCGACACTCGACTTCTGCTTCGACAGCCACGGCGTCCAGCCGTTGGCTCGCACGATCTCCGGCTCTGAACCGGCGTACTCGATGGACCCTGCACCGATGCTGTATGCCTCCAGGTGCTTCACCGGGTGCGCCAACACGCTTCCCGTGAACCCAACGACCGCATCTGTCTTCGCAGTGATGATGCCGGGGGAGCTGACGCTGCTCGACCAGAGCGCCAAGGCAACCTGCTCCTTTGCAGTGCCATTGCCGTTGATCTGAGACGAGGAAGAGATGGCAGCGCCAGTGAAGTACTTGTCTGCCGCGAGTCTCGCGGTGTGCACGACCACGTCGCCCGCCTTGATAGCGAACGTGTTCATTCTCATTAAGTGGAGCTAAGAGCTTGAGTTGTGCACGAGCGGCAAGTTTCCTCATGTTCATTCACACCGTTTATCCCTTTACACACGAAATGTTCACACCATATCAAACTAGCGAGTTGGCCAGCTGGATACATCGTCATTCCTACCGTCCCGGCGACGAAAGGCATCCAGCAGACAGCACAGTATTTTGCGCAGGAGTAGCAGCTGGGTATCTGGCCTTCACCCACCTCCTCAGCTCTGGCGATTGATGCTGAAGCCGCTCTCTTGTTGACTGCAAGATCGGTTCGGTGCGAACGTGCAATCGATTCGCGTACAGCCATTCGGCGATGCGCAAATCACCCTGTGCAAGAGCCATGTTCATCAACTTGGACTCGCACGGCGAAGTGGGACTCGGGATCGACTGCTCGAACCGATTCAGCCACGGCAGGAGGTCGTACAGCTGATACTCAACTCCGTAGTGAACAGCATCGACAAACTTCCACTTATCAGCGTCGCGGTACGCGGGTGTCATTGAGATCTTGAGCACTGCCTTCACGAGGGACTCATCTCCGCTCTTGCATGCAAGCTGAAGAAACTTGCCTCGCCTCGCAAGCGTGTTTTCCCACGAGATCCGGTTCTCGTACGGCACATCGTTCCACCGAGTCAGCAGCCACGCCAAGTCGCTGCACTCGCGCTCCATTTGTAGGAGCGCGAAGGGGATCTCCACACTCATATTTTTCGACTTGGAACGAGAGTTACGAGTAGGCACAGGCGATGTGGGAAAGACAATAGCACGCTTGACGCTCAATCCAGCGATTCTCTTCCCCGCAGAACTCATTCGCTCGGTTGTCTTCTTGATTGGCGAGACTGGCACGGATGTGTCGTGGCGCCTTTGTTTCGTGATCGCCGCCGCTGCCTTGATCGGCTTCTCGTTCGTCGAGTTCAGTTGCGTGTGCTTCCAGATGTGCTTCAGCGCTTTCTCGATCAATCGCGGTGATCGTCTTGGCGATGTGCGCGCAGACGTGTCGGCTCTAGCCAGTTGTAGCGCTTTCTCAAAACGCTGGATCACGAGGCGCTTAGATCGGCGAAGATGGGTCGGAGTTGGATGTGTCTTGCGCTGTCGACGGGTGGGCGAGTCGGCTGCAGATCTCGAGAAACATTGAGTCATGTCGATATCGGGCTTGAAGCTTGCAAGCGATCCAGGAAGTGGCGTCTTTGCTTTGCAATGACGAGCTTGTGTGCGACGTAAGAAATTGCAGAATGAGCTTAACATCGCGATGCCATCGCTGCAACCATCTCTCTTCCACACTTGCGCACTCTCGTGTGTCCCACATCACGAAAAAGGCAGGTATATCTTTGAGTGCTGGTCCTACATGGCTACAACAACCATCACTCGCGCTGTTGAAGTGGATATGAGGCTGCAGAAGATCGATTTCGCGCGCTAACGAGCATGAGGTGACCAACTCGAGCGCGAGTGCTTGCTGTCCTTTGTGTGTCACAACTACTGCTACTTCTCGGCAGCTATTCGCTGTGTCCGGGTGTCATTCGAGTTGCTGCCGAAGTTCTTCTACCGGGTTGCCCAAGGCGTTGTGATTGCTTCAAAGTTGCTCAACCAGTTCTCGTAGATCTGATAGTACACGCTCATGAGGTTCTAGCTGCTCATCGTGAGGTAGTCCTTTAAACAGAAAAGCTCACGCAGGTTTACCGCGTAGAGCACTCCGAAAGCGCATTTGAAGTAGTTCGAACTACACAGCTGACGATCATCGACTTGTAATTCTTCATCTCTTGGTGTTTGAGGTTCTCGACGCGCGTCACTTGACAGAGAGGACAGCTCCATAAAATCTGCCATGAGTACCATCATTTGGATCGCACTTTGCTTCCTAAGTAAGAAGATCAGGTCCACCTCGCACTGACTGTCGTGTGCGGCTTCATGATGCAAGTTGCCATTGATCTGTCTTCAGTAGAATGGATGAGCATTGTCAAATGTACACGGGCGGGTCCGCATCATCGCCCCCACTACGCAGCAAAGCGCGCTGCTCTGGATCTTGTCGTCTCGCTGCAGATAGTCGTCGTTGATTCGCGCGTCGAGAGAGCGTCAACACGATCGCCCAGAACGCAACGAATACGCCCACGGGGATGACAACGTAGAGGTTCGTACTGAGATACCCCCAGATCTTGTTCAAGCTAGTACTGTCGCCACCGCTTCTAGGTGTATCCCAGTGCGCCTTGCTATCGCTGTCGCCATACTTGAGCGGCGGAGGAAAGCTGCCTGCTGCTGCATTATGACTCTTCAACTTGTTCGTCGGCACCTCTCTCTTCTTGCACGTCTTCGACTGTGTTGATGCCGCAGGGCTCGCAATCTTCTTGGCTGGCGTAGTGGAGCTCGTGGCGACTAACCCATGTTTATCGCTCATGTAGCGTGGTTTCTGCCCAGTGTAGCTCACATCCCCGCTCCCCGAGACCACGCCACTAAGGTACTCGCTTGCTTGAACAACAGCATCGCCGCTACCACTAAGGTTCACTTGCACTTTCAGGCAGTTTATGCTGTCGATCGTGGCATCGCCGCTGCCGCTAATGGAGACCTTCTCAGTATTGCAGGAGCCCCCACCAAGTCCTGCGATCGATCCAGATCCACTCAGCGACACAGCAAGTGTCGCCATCTGGAAGTGCTGGATGCTCCAGCACACGTCTCCGCTCTCAGTGAGCGTGAAGCTGGTGCTGGCACAATCGCCCGAGTTGGCGAAGAGCTTGATCTCAGACGAAGCGCCGGAGTTGACTACGCTCAGGGAGTTGAATTGGAACGATGGTGTCTCGATCTGCAGATCCGCCTGCCCGCTCACATTCAGCGCCACATGCCCGCCTTCCAGCGGCTCTGTAAGCTGCAGGAAGACGCTCGCGTACCCTGAGACGTCGATACCGCTCTGAGCCGCGCCGAGCGTGGATATCCACCCGAAGAGCACTTTGTCCCCGATGACCACGTCGCCATCCCCCGAAACCCGCAGGAGCTGCAGCTGGTTAGGCTGCGTGAGCACGATCTCCACCACCGCGTCCGCGAGCTTCATGCCCGCCTGTACGCTGATCTGCTGCCACCCGTCGCTCCGCTTCTGCGCCGAGACGCTCAAGCTGGAGAACTCGGATGGGCTGTCGCTCACGACGCGCAAGATTGCAACGGCGTTCGGCGCCAGGGCGGCGCTCGGATCGAACGAGACGAACGTGGCGCCTGGCAGTGAAATGCTAAGCACGTCGAGCGTCGCTGCCGGGTCGGCAGGCGGCGCTGACAGCGTCCAAGTTTGCTCGATGTGGTGCGAATCAGCAGCTCGCGATCCGATCGGCGACTGCGAGACTGAGAGCTGTGCGCTGCCGGACGCCGTTAACAGCAGTACAAACGTCGCGGCGAGAAAAGTTGATGCAGACGCGCGCGCGTCCGCTTGGCGGCGCATCGTCTCGGGGATAATCTGGTGGTGTCTGGGCCTGCTGGACGGCGGAGGGAACTCGGCCGAGGTGAGACGACCGTCATTCTGTTGCCAGTCACGACACTGTCGCGGTGGTCATTGTATATGTACGTTTATATGAATCGAGTCAAATGCATGAGGGGAAAGGAGATGCGAATGACCGACTAACACTGATCAATCGACTAGTTCGTCTTGCTCGATGTCGCTGGCCGCAGTCTGTTGAGCTGGTCCTGGGGGGTCATCGGCTCGACCAGATCCGAGATGATCGCGTCGTTTACCTGGATGATCGGCGGCACGGGGTTCAGGAACCCCCACCGCGGCTTCATGCGACCGGCGACGAAGAACACGCCGAACTCGAGGAAGAGCTTCGCTGACACGAAGTTCTGGCGGTTCACGACGTGATTGATCGAGACGGTCGTGCGCACCAGACTACGCGCTCGAATCGGATTGTTGAGCAACTCTTCGAGCGGCAAGCGGACGTAGCCTCGACGCCGAAGGGCCGAGTTGGGGTTCAGCGGAGGCAACGCAGGCGTAGTGATCGAATTCTCCGCGACAGAGTTCTCAGCCTTCCCGAAGCGATGCAAGTGCGTCACGCCGAAGCTGTGGGTTGCCGACAGCCTCGAATCACCTTTCGCTAGAGGTGCTGGAGGTTTGTCCTCTTCTTCTCCAGCCGTCGAGTCGTCGAGAGAGCTGACGGCGTACTTGCCGATGTCAGTGATCACGAAGATCTCCTTCTTGAACAGCCGGCGCGCAAGGAACGGCAAAGAGCAGATGATGATGCACTTGATGGCCGCATATACGAAGATCGCGACGACGCTGTACCAAAGGATCGTGAAGAACGGCTTGTACACGATCCAGAGAATGTTCGTCGGGGTGTTTACCTGTTGGTCCAGATCACCGTTGTAGGAGTTGCAGGCACCAGTGAAGTTCTTGAACGACGTCGCGTCTGAGCTGCGCTGGCGCTCGACAATGTACTTGGCGTCTGCTATCGCGAACATCTTGAGACGGTTGTAGTACGACACGTAGGCGCCGACCGCGATGATCTCGGCGCTCGTGAGAAATGTGTGCTGCGAGACCCAGAATGCGAGTCGCTCGTGGAAGAACACGAAGAGGTCCCAGACATTGTTGACGACAATCAGGATGAGAGTCCACGTGCGGATAGAGGACAAGTACGCCTGCACCTTGGCCGACTGGCTGTTCCCCCACGTCCACATTACGGAGTTGGGAATGATCATGAGCCACGACGAGAGTTGCGAGACGATGAGTAACGCCATTATGACAGGGCTGCGGTACAACGAGCTCGTCATGAACGACGCATACTCTTCGCGCGCGAAGCTCTCCTCGGCGTTCGGCGCCTTCGATCGGAACGCGGGGATGACCGTGCTGAACCCGAGCTGCAGTGCCGATGCGAGGTTTATCACCGCCAAGATCACGTCGATGACGATCATGAGCGCGTAGAGCTGGCCGTAGGAAGAAAAGTTCATCGTCGTCGTGTGCGTGATCCCAAGGACACCCGTGGCGTTGTTCATCGCGACCTTGAAGTCGCTCACGCAGTTCTCGCGGACCATGAAGTGGAGGCCCATGAGGTTGATGTTGTCGACCGTGAGGTACGCCTTGTCCTGGTGCAGGTCACGAAGTTTGGTGGCGTAGTGTCCGGCGAATGCGCTGCGAAAGTACGTCGGCGAGCCGCAGCCGAACACGGTTGCGTAGTACTGTCCTTCCGTGACGAGCTCGAAGCCCTCGACACACGTCACGGAGCTCAGCGGCGCGCTCATGCCGATGACTTCCAACAAGTTGAGTAGCTCTGCCTCCGCGTCGCTTCCTCTCGTCGCGACCCAGCCCGCAGGCACAGGGATTGGCTCCATGTAGTATCGCACCGCAAAGCCTTGCACAGCGGGGGAGCTGCACACTGGGGGCTGGCGATTCGGCTCGAGTAACTGGCAGCACGCCCACGCGACCGAGTCCACGCGCACTGATCCAGCCATGACGAGCCGCTCGTACGTCACGTTCGCAGTCAACGACCCGACTGTACAGTTGCGTCCCATGAGCGAGCGGAAGGTCGCAGCTCGCGCCACAGGCGACAATGTTGCACACGTGTCCAAGAACGAGCTCCAGCCGTTCGGTCGGCGCTTGAGCATCCCAGACGTCGTCATGTTGATCGCGAGTTGGAGGTTTACGGGCTGGAGCACG
The DNA here is from genome assembly GCA_023334005.1 of Globisporangium orthogonon. Classification (NCBI taxonomy): domain Eukaryota; phylum Oomycota; class Peronosporomycetes; order Pythiales; family Pythiaceae; genus Globisporangium; species Globisporangium orthogonon. The sequence goes on along the minus strand of JAASFW010000305.1, from coordinate 16,444 downwards.
TTCGGGCCGACAGCGGCAAAGCGGTAGTTGATGTGCGGCCCGAGCCAGTTGATCTTGTAGTTGAGGTCGCGGATGTCGAGTCCCGTGAGCACGATGACGAAGACGAAGTCGAGTGCGAGTCGCACGGCGGACCATGTCCGGCGCAGTGACTTGAGCCCCATCGTTCGTTCGGTGCGCGCGTCGTCGGTGAGGAACTGCGTCGACTTTTCGCCTGCACGCGGAGCTTGCAATGTCAAGCTTTTCGACTTTACTCACTTGGGTGGGTGAAACCACCGATACAACACTACTAACTCGCGAACGACGAGCGAGGGATGTTTCATTGCGCTGATTAGATGTCGAGCAGCAGTGGAATGCGTTTCGCATACACCTTCTTTGTCAGAAGCACGTGTGCGTGTGTGCGATCGAGAACCTGCATGCGCTCGCTGGTGTCAAGTTATAGGAACCGCATCGATGCAGCGAACTCCAGGACGGTAAGCTCGCTGGAGCTTCCTGCTCGACGCCCGAACATCCATCGGAGGGTGATAAAAGATGACCGTGCATTGGTCAGGAGGACATGAACGGACAGAGAGGATTGGCGATTTGCAACGAGGAATCGCGTCGGAAGCAAGGCAGCAGTCGGTGAGAAGTCTCGAGGTTTCCATTCCAAGAGATAAACATCGTCGGTTGATCGTCCCACTCGAGCTTCTCGAGACCCGGGCTGTTCGCAGCTACGCAAGTGAAAGTCAGTCGACATCCGTGCCTCCTCACTGCGCCACGACGTCACTCCGGGCGCCAGCAGGACCATCTCGGCCAAGCGCTCGTGTGTCTCTCGCTCCCAATGCCAGATCCGACCACACGGATCCGGGTTTGACAAAATTCACTTCTCATTCTGTGATTTCAAACTTCATTGAACCTCGATTTCTTCGCTATGGCGTCACCGGAAGTGACCGTCGTGCTCGTGCGCGCGCCACGGTCGCGTGAGCTGCCCGCGCGCCGCGCGCACGTGGCGCTGTACGCGGGTGTGAAACCAGCGGAGGTGGCGCGGCTTCTCGCACGCACACTGCGGCTCCCGGCGGTCTGTGGCTTCCTCGTGGTGACGGCGGACGGCGCGCGGCGCGTCGTGCCGCTCTCGCTCGCGTGTCTAGCGCCGGAGCTGCTTGTGACAGTGCGTGAATGTCGCCTCGCATTCGACATTCTATACGGTACACCTTAGTGAAATTCGAATGACAGTGGAATTAATGATCTTTTTGATATCCAGACCGGGAATGGCTGCGTCACAGCGCTCGTGACGCTCGCGGACGCGGCGACAACCGCAAAAAGCGTTGGCAAGCAGCAGGAGGAGAAGCAGGCGCCTAAGGAGGCCAAGGAGAATGCGCAGGAGAATAAGGAGCAGATCGACCGTGCGGACGCGCGGGAGCGCGTGGGTCGCTTTGTGGCGGCGCTGCGCGCGGAACAGGCGCTGGGCGCGTTCGAGGCCGCGGTGCTCACGGAACTCTGCGAGGCGCAGCCGGTGCGCGTGCTGCGCGCCATGCGCGGCACCCAGAGCGTCTCGCAGAAGCGCCAGTTCCTGCTCGATCTGGCGCACGCGTCTGAGGCCACGCAGTCTGATGCGGCCGCATCGCCGGCGTCATCGCCTCTCTCGCCGCCGCCGGCGATGAGAGACGCACAAGCAGAGATTGTGCACACGCAGCTCGTCGCCCTCGCACGCAGCGTGTTCTCGCCGCAGGCGCAGAGCGCGATCCTCGCTGCTGCGGCCGCGTACCGCGCGAAGCGGGCGACTGGCGCGCCGGAGACAGGCAGCAGCCAGAAGCTCGAGCTGCTTGGGGTGCTGGAGAGGCTGCTACGTAAGCACGCACTGCCGGAGGAGCAGGCTGCGCACCTCGTGGGTCTCGTGCTCTCGGAGAACCGGCTGCTGCTGAGCGCGCTCCAGTCCTTCCGCCTCGACTTCAGCCTGCCGGACCTGGAGAAGGCTGTGCAACAGATCGCCGCGCTCGGCCCTGCTTCCTCCTCGTCCTCCTCGTTAATAACGAAGAGTCCGAAGAAGCGGAGCAGTAGCCCACGCAAGAGCCGATCCACGTCAACGCCGCTCGCAACGCGCCCGCTCGACCTGCTGCACGCGCTGCACCAGAAGCAGTTGCTCACGAGTCCTGAGGTGTACATCCTCGGCGCGCTTGTGAGGCAGCAGGACGCGCAGGTGCTCGCAGCGATGGCCGCGTTCCAGCGCTCGCGCGACCTCCCTGCGCTGCGCGACGCGCTCGTGGCCGTCGTCGAGGAGGTCACGACGGAACTGAGCGACGAGGAGAAGCGCAGGAGTCTAAACCTCGACGACCACTTGCGTGACGGGGCGGTCGTCGAGAACTGGCAGAACCACTTGACCCGCTATGTGCGCCACTGGGCGGAGCGAAACGTGCTGGCCGCTGAGTACGCTGCCGTGCTCGCGAAGCTCATCGCGGAGAACCACAACCTGCTGCAGAGCGCGTACGAGGTGTTCGCGAGCGACGGGGACGAGCCGGAGCTGCTCGACACGCTGGAACGGATCGCCAAGCTGCAGCGCCAAGCCGAGGACGGCGCAGCGCTGCAGCAGTTCAGCCAGGTCGTGGACGCGCACTGCGACGTGCTTCGCGCGAGTGAGAAGGCGCTCGTGAAGCAGCTCTTCGTGCGCCGCAACGAGCTCGTGCGCGCGGCCTGGGAGGTCTTCGAGGTCGAGAAGAACGCGCGAGATTTCGGCGACACGCTGTTGCGCATCGCGCGCTTCACGAGCCGGAACGACTCGAAGCGCCGACTCGTGGAAGTCGTGGGGGAAATGATGCGGCGCCAGCTCCTCCGTTCGCACGAGGCCGACGGGCTCATCCGACTGTACGAGGAGAAGAACGAGGCGCTGCTCGCCGCGAGCGAGGCATTCGAGTCCGACGGAGACATCAAGGAGCTCGTCGAGACGCTGCTGCTGGTTGTTAAGCACGCGGACTTTGGCGCGCCGCCTGTGTGCTCACCGCGCCACCGCACCAGCAAGAGCGATGGCGAGGTCATGGCTGCAGCGCCGTCGCTCGACCAGTTCGATCCACACTCGGAGGAGTACACAGCAGCGTGCCTTGTTGAGACGCTCGCGAGCAACGGACGGGTGTCCGAGTGGCAGCGTGAGCTGCTGCTGACACTGCTCGGGCTGAGCGACGACCGCCTGCTGGCGGCGTTCGACGTGTACAACGACGACGAGGACCTGGACGAGTTCCTTGACACGGCCGGGCGCCTGTGCGACGTGTTCGTGTGGGAAAAGAACCGCCGCAGCCTCGAGAGAGACTGGGTCCGCCCGCTGGAAGAGCAGGGCAGGGCCGAGCCAGGCGTGCTGCAGGCGCTCGTCGAAGCGAGAGATGAGCGCATCATGGCAGCGTTCATCGTGTTCCTCGGCGACAACGACGGCGACGAGTTTGCGGACACGCTCGAGCGCATCGCGCGCATCGCTTCATCCGCGAAGCTGAACGGCTCAGGCGCCACGGAAGCGCTGACGGAGTCGAGCGCAGTCGAGACGGTGGACCGCGAGGTGGACCCGGAGGCGGCCGACGGCGTGCTGGCGTGGCTCTCGGAGAGCGGGCTAATCTCGGGCGAGCAGTGGGCCGAAGTGCAGGCGCTCTACACGGCGTTCCACGCGCAGGTGCTCGCTGCCTTCGACGTGTACCACGCGACGAAGGACAGCGAGGACCTCGCGGACACGTTGCAGCGCATCCTCGCTCGCTGCGCTGCGCTGAAGAAAAATGGACCGCTGAGTCCAAGCACGTCGAAGACTGGCCGCATGGAGAAGCAGCTGCTGCACTTCGCGAACGAGTTGGGACTGGCGCCGCACGAGCTTGCGGCTCTGAAGCGATCCATTGCGCGGCAGGACGAGATCCTCGAGGCCGCTGTGGAGGTTTACGAGATGGAGAAGGATGAGGTGTGTGCGCATTGCGACGCCTCCTTGAAGTGTTGTGTGTGTTGTGCGTCGCTGACGCCGTTGGACTGTGGGCAGGAGGACTTGAAGGACACGCTGAAGCGCGTGGCGCACCACATCGTCGAAGCGGGCCGTGCATAGAGTCAGTAGTAAAACCGCACAGTAGCGCGAATGCTTGGTCGAACAGAAGACTGGGAGAAGCGGGTGCTGAGTGTGTTGCTTCCTACAACTCGCTCGACTGGCTGAGGAGTGACCGAGTGCTGTAGCACGGCTTGTACGTGATGTAGAGCTGGATGCCTTTGCCGTTCGAGTCGATGGTGATGTGCGAGTCGTCGTCTAGCGCAGCAGATGGTGCTGCGTACGCGGAGATCGCGATGTTGATGCGCAGTATCGTGGATTGCTTGCACCCGGACCACGCGATCGTTGTCTCAGTCGTCTTATGCGAGAGATCGATCTCCTCGTTCGTCCTCGATCCCCACTTCTTCGTGAACGCCGGTCCCGGACTGCCTGCGAAGAAGATGGTGGCGTTGAGGTCGGCGTACGAGCCTTCCGTGCTTGGTACATAGACGTATCCGTAGTAGGCTGATCGAAAGACGCCGATGGTGATCCCAGGCGAGACCTCAAATGGGATTATGAGGCTGCACTCTTTGCGTACGCTTTGCTCGCCGAAGGAAGTCGAGGTGTACTGAGAGAAGAGAACCGATATTGTCTGTCCGTTGCTCGACGTCACCAGATCAGTCGTGCCGCTCGGACACCCTGCTCCACGGTACGTTGGATCACCGACTGTAAACACGGGATTTGCTGCACTCGCTCCCATCGTCGCGAGAGATGTCACCAATGCTGTGGCAAGCAGGGCCGCAGCTGCCATGACCATCGACTGTGCCTTGAAGCCGACCGATGCTGCGATCGCGTTCAATTTGGAACAGCGTGCAACTCGTCACTGCACAAGTTTTGTTACACCAGACGAAAGCTGTTGATTTATCGCCGAAGCATTCTCCACCAGGGAAAGCTACTGAGATGGCATTATCTTCTGACTGAATCAACTCTCACGGGATCGCTTCGAGGTCCGCTCTTCGTTGGCGTTGGAACTAGAGCTGCCTTCGCCAGGGATCTCGTTCAGCTTCTCAGCATCACGTGCGGCAATGTGGAGCGCTACAGCAAAGAACGAAGGTAAGTGTAGATGCACGGGCATCTTCGGCATACCTAAAAACATCAGCATCTAGCGTACCAGACAGGAGGTTGCTCTTGATCTCTGCCTTGTGAACGATGGAGGATGGCGGGTGGCGCACCTTCGGCAGGATCTGCACACGTATCATATCGTCAGTGTTAGCAACTTGCTCACGTATCAACACTTTGACAGTCTCACAGACAGACCTTGGAGGAAGGAGACGGCGGCGGCAGCGTTGTGCTGAACGTGCGCAAGAAGCTCCGGAACGCCTCCTGCACGCATGCCAACACGGGGCCACCGTTCGTTAGAGGCTTCTCGCAAACACTTGCAAGCAAGCATCGGGACGACGCAAACGTACAAGGATTGCTTTCTGGATCTCGGGCGATGGGTTGCGGCTGTACACGCGGATCACACGCTCCTCGAACTTGACGATTCACAGACGTAGATAACAAAGTCAGTAGACAGTGTCGCGTGAGCAGAGATGCAGACATCTTGTTATATTCTGTTCGTACCTTCTCGGGGAATAGCAGGCTCACTTGGTCCTTGGGGATGTGGAAGCTCTTGTTGAGGTCGTTCGAACTGTAGAACGAGACGTTGTCGACCGGGTTCTGGTCGTTGAGGTTGTAGTTCAGCCGACCATCGGCGATGATGATATCGTGAGGATCCAGAAAGACGCCACTTGTCACGTTGCAGCACGCGACGTTCTCGCTCGTGACTTTCGGGACCACCGACGTCAAGTGTGGAGGCAGGAGGTACTCGTCAACGAACTCGTACAGCTTACGGCATCGGAGTTGCTTGATGATGCGCCGGGACTCGGCCAGTACTGGGTCCTTCGACGCTTCGATTGTCTGCGCTCATACACAAGTGTCAGTCAATACACAACAAACTCCGGGCATTGGAGGGGAACATGTGTTGCGGCACGTACATGGACGATGTGATCGGTCAAGAACTGGAACTCCTCCGCCGATTGGGTAGCAGCCGAGATTCCGAGCGTCTTGTCTGCGAGAAGCATTGCATCGCAGATCATAAACTCGACTGCCTTGCCCTTGCGGTGGTTGTAGATCTACAAACACGCGTGATGATATCATCAAAGACGTCAGTTCTTGCCCAATACGAAGAAAACCGTTCGCATAGATCGAAAGAAAAACCGGTGGTTCGTACCGATTTGTGCATCTGGTAGCGCTGCTGGAAGAGGTCGTAGATGTCGAGGTTCACGGACGTGTGGTAGCAGATCTGGTTGTCGATCACGCGGTTGAACATCCAGAGGCGCGAGAAGTTGTACACCTTGCGCACGCCGAAGAGATTGATCATGTCGCGCGCGAGGTAGTCGAACTTGTCGACGTCGATGCAGTTGCGGCCGTTCGCGACGATCTCGTACAAGTACCCGCGCGAGCTCAGTCGCGCGTCGCGCTGCGTGTGGTGGCTTAACATCGTTTCAAAGCAGTGATACAACGTACACAAGTCAACACCTGCCCCACCCACTTGTCAAGCACCCGAACAGACGCACTCCTTGGCGCCCACGATGATCTCCTGGATGAATCGCACGTCGCTACGGTCCAGGTCGATCTGGTTCTCGTCGACCATGTAGTCAATCATCTTGAGCGACATGTCCTCGTGGTGGTAACGAAAACCGTTGTGCGACGCCACGAGCGGCATGAACTGGTGCTCGAAGACGTGCGAGAACGGACCGTGCCCGAGGTCGTGCAGCAAACCTGCCGCGCTCTGCGCCGGTCCATCCATTGTGTTCCTGGGTGGTTAGTTCCTCCGCTGTCCGGGGTCGCCAGCGTCCGCACACAGTGAGGACGCACCAGCAGGTTGGCATCGCGGCGCGTGAGCTCGAGCTCCGGCTGCTGCACGCGGAAGCGCTCGACTGTCTCGCCCGCGAGGTAGCCGACACCGAGCGAGTGCTCGAAGCGGTTGTGCGAGGCGCCCGGGAAGACGTAGTAGAGCGTGCCGAGCTGCTTGAGGTCGCGCAGGCGCTGGAACTGCGGCGTGTCCACGAGCGAGACGCAGAGCCCGTCGAGCTTGATGTAGCCGTGCACCTGGTCTGATGGGTGCGAGTAGATGATTGGTTAATTGGTTGGTGGCCATGCGTCATGCTTGTCAATCGCGCGCTCCCGGGCTGCTCGCGCCTGCATTATGCTCGCCGCATACCATTGAAGAGCTTTGCGCGCGGGTCGTCGGTTGCCATCATCGTCCGCGACTGGGAGGCAGCTGGGGGCGAGCGAAAGCAAGTGGAAGCTAACGGCGAGACCGTCGATGGTTGCTTGGTGGCGAGCGTTATGCGCTGAGTGCGTTTTGAAAGAAATACATCCAGAATAAGAAAAATGCTTGCACGATCACGACATTACCACAGCTTCGAACAGACACGAACGTGTCACAACAACATCCTGGAGCTTGCTGCTGCTCGCATACTGCTGCTGCTCTCAGGTTTCCAGACCAGCACCGTTGGTGTTCACCAAGAACGCCTTCGCGATGAAGCCAAAGCGACCGGTCGAGGAACCACGCGAACCTGATGCCCAACAAGGTGATAGCGAGAGACATCACGATTGACCTTGGTGAGGTCGAGAATCATGCGTTCATCGGATCGGATCGGATCGGATCCACGCCAGCATGGCGGGAACGCTATGCGCTTGTCGCTGAATCCTGCTTCCATGACCACGGAACCCACATGCTTGCTCTGCAAATCCAACCGCATGCCGAGACGAGGGACACACAAATTGTCAGAGGAAGTGACGAGCATGTATCGGCTTGACTTCCATCGATCTTCCAGTTTCACCATGGAGCTCAGTCGCAGATTGTCGGTCTCGTCGTTCAGCGCGCATGATGGCTTTCGCTACAAGTCTTTGTGTGTCTGTTGCTCTTGACCGAGACACAGCACAGTTTTCGTGATATGGACATCAGCATAAGCTGAAATGGATCGCAGGATACGTACCAAGTCGCTGGAGTCCACTTCGACGGCAACACAAGAAGCACCACCTCCTCCTCGCTACGTGCAGCAAGGATCGTCCAGCTGAACAACTACGAGAGAAATCACTTCATTCACCTGGTTATCAGCTCACGACTCTCGCTGCTCGAGGTTTGCTCTGTTGGGAGCCGAGCTTCCTGTCCACTCTTGTCACACACTCGCGCTGCATCACACATCCTCCCTCGGCTTCGCCAGTTTTCACACGCGAGCCCGCGGAGCCCTGATGCACGCGGCACTTGCTCCGCCCGAGTGTCGCGACTCTCTCATCTCCTCCTAACCGTCTGCCTAGTTGCCAGCCGTCTGCTCCCACCGGTCGGCATCTCACTCTCCAAGTCTCCTACGACGATGAGCAGCCACGGTAGCCGCAAGTCCGCGTCGCCTGCCGGCAAGAGCCTGCTGCGCATGACGGCGATCGCGGTGCTGGTGTGCGGTGCCATATCGCTGCTGGCAATTGTCGGCCTCTACATGCTCTTCGCTCCCGACACCAAACGCGAAGAACCGGAGAACCTCTCGTGGCTGTCATCAAAGACCCCAGTCACCTCCGTCGCCTCTAGATCCGCTGATGCTTCTGACTCCGCTGGCACTTCCGGCGGTGACCTTACGAGCAACCCCGTGCACCAGCAACCTCTCGCCGTCACCGTCCGCCAGCACCTGCGGCAGCGCGCGCCTGTGGCGGCCGTGGCATCGCCGCATGCCAAGACGTTCGCGGAGCTGAGTGAGCTGAGTATGTGCGAACGCGAGCGCGGACTCGCGCTCATCGACGCCGTGCGCGCGTCCGCACTCAAGCTTTGCGCCACGGGCAGCAGCAGCAACTCGCCGGTCACGCTCTTCGACGTACCGGGCGGCCTGCGCAGCGCGGTGATCACGAACCTCGAGCTCAACCTGGCGGACGCGCGCGTCTTCCGGCCCATTGCCGACCTGTCGCAGGACGGCGGCACGCACGACCCACGCTTCGTGTTCCATAGCGACGTGCTGCGTTGTCGCTGCGACGAACTCGCGGCACACGCGCAGCGCGCCGGGCCGCTGCGCATCTGGGAGACGGCACTCGCGCTTGTGGAGACCAAGACGGACCCGCCAGCGACCGTGTGCGACCCGGCGCTGGCGCCGCTCGCGCCGCCCGCGAGCGACGCAGACGTCGTCGAGTTCCACGGACCGGTGATCCTCATCTCGCGGCGCGACGACCACAACCCGTTCTTCCAGGTCGCGAACGCGTTCAACGGCTGGATCATGGCGCGCGCGCTCGGCTGGGACCTCGCCAAGACGCGCGTCGTGCAGCTGGACGGCGGATACCCGTCGCCCGTGGACGCGCTGCACCAGCAGCTACTTTCACCGAGTTTCGAGCTCGTGCGCGGCGCGACACTTGTGGGCAAGCGCGTGCGCTTCACGCGCGAGGTGCTGCTGTCACCCTGGGAGGTCTCCGGTCCCATGATGCAGCACCTGAACGACGACGAGCCGTGCTACTCGTCGCAGCTCTACCGGGACTTCCGCCACGTGGCGCTCACGACCATGGGCGCACCGACGAGCAAGAAGCTGCTGCTCGTCGGTACCTTAGACACCGTGACTGGTGATGGTGATGGCGATGGCGATGGACGGGTCGACCCGGCGGTGCCGGCGTCCATCGTCACGGTGACGGTGATCACACGCCGGCCATATCTGGGGCGCAAGGTGCAACGCGTATGGCGCAACGAGGACGAGATCCTCGCACACATGCGCGCCGAGTACGCCGACCTGCACGTGGAGTTCCAGTCGGTGGACTTCGTGGACCTGACGCTGCAGAAGCAAATGGAGATTGTCGTGAACAGCGACGTGGTCATCGGCATGCACGGCGCAGGCATGGTCAACGTCTTCTGGACGCGCCCGGAGACGCTCGTCGTCGAGATCTTCCCCAAGAAGCGCTACCGCTGGGGGTACCGCAACCTCTGTCAGCTCCTCGACTGCGCGTGGCGCGAGTTCCGCGGCGGCGAAGACGTCGGCGGCTCCCCCAAGGACCCCAACTCCCAGGACAAGACGATCCCGTACAGCGAGTGGCGCGCGTTCTTCGACAAGCCCTTTCGCGAGCGCTACGCGCAGGTGCAGAGGGCGGAGAACGGCCTGTCTGGAAGATAGACCGACGTCCAACTCAACAACACTCAAGTCATGCAGCGTCTACAATACATTGCTCGCGTTCATATGGAGCTCAGTTCATAAGTGCTCGCCTCAGCTCTACTCAATGCTGTCGTGTCCTCTACGTCGCGCTTGGTCCTTGCCCGCCTTGGCGCCATGCTTGTCCTCGAAGTGGAGGCTGCAGAGGTTCGCTGTGCGCTCGTACGCTGGGCGCGAGCAGCCGTCCGTGCCGCAGCGCTTGCCGCCGCCGTGCGCCCAGCACACGCCATTCGAGACCGAGATGGTGCCGCAGTGCGCGAACGAGCAGATCGTGCCGCCGCCGTGCGACCAGCACACGCCCTTGGTCTTGGCGCGGTTCACGCACTCGGGCACCTTGCACTTGACCGACCCGCCGTGCTTCCAGCACCGCCGCGCGTGCTTGGCGCGGCTCGCGCAGCCGTCCACGATGCAGTACTTACTGCCTTTCTTCCCATCGAGGAGCAGCAGCGCCTTGGGTGCGCCGGCGGATGTGGTGCTGGTGAGGTCTAGACCAGCGTTACCACTCTTCTTACTGCTGCTGCTGCTGCTTCTCGCACTCGGCGCTGCCCGTCGCCGCTTCACTTTGGCGCGCTCGTTCGGCGACGCGAGCGCCGCGTCGAGTGACAACTGCGCGCTGGTGCTGGCGCCGGCCGGTGTGCTCAGCGACGGGACCAGCTCGCCGAAGCTCGCGATGTCCGAGAGTCGCTGCAGCGGCAGATCCGCGTCCGGGCGTCCGGCTTCGCCGTTCGCGAGGATGAACGAGAGCGAGCACTTGTGGCTGCTGCTGCTGCTGCTGCTGGTCGTTGATGTGTTTGCAGATGCTGCTGCAGAGCAGGTCGGCGGATCTTCGGCTCTGTGGGTCGCAAGCGGTGGTGACGGCGGCGGTGATGCGAGCAGACGCAGCAGCGCGTAGCGCTCCAAAGGCGACGTCGGCTCCGCAGCCGAAGTCGCCGGTGTCGAGTCCACCATGACGAGTCTCGCGTCTCACGGGACCCAGATTGTGAGAAAATGCGTCGGTCTGTTCTGCTGGTGCTCGCGTGTTGTGAGCCTGGGTGGGTGCGAATTGCCGAATGAGGTGACGCAGCGCTGCGCAGCAGGCGCATCCTGCATGACGCGACGGGCGCGGATCCACCGAGAATGAGTCCGAACAAGAGGCCTCCAATCAGCTTCGCAAGCCGCCGCCTTGGAAAAAATCGAAGAAGGGGTGTCGTCGTCGGAGCTGCTGTTGGCTCGAAGTGCTCCTCTGCTGCCGGACTGGTGGACGCGCTTCGTTGGCTTGGTCGAGAGAGCGCGCGGCCTTCAAGGTCTTCGATGAGTTCATGCCTGTGCTCACGCACGCGTTCAAGTTCATCGGCTTTTCGGAGGCACGAGATAGGCGAGTTTGTATGCATGCCGCAGCATATCAGGTGATCGTGATGCACGGGGATAGGCGTTCTCGCAGGGTTGTGCGCCTGTTGCTCATGCTCTCTCTCTCTCTCTCTCTTTTGACCTCGTTCCTCGATGGCTGCTGCTGGCGGCGCGCGGTCCACTCTGGTCGGCAGCGTGTGTGATAGAGCGAGACAGAGCAATCAATTGATGAAGTCACCCTCAGCAGCCATGAACACGAGCCGAATGAGCACGAGTATGGAGAGAGATAGAGAGTTTGAGGCGGCGCACACAGCAACAGCAGCAGCAACCGACTGCGAGAGATTGGAAGATCGGGGTGAACTGCCCGGCATCCACAAGGCTAGACTCCAAATCGAGCCCGAGGAGACGCTGATCATGCCACTGTCCTCGGATTGCAGAGGTGCACGTCAACGTCGACGTGGCTTTCGAGCGTGTCGCATCGACTCGACTCGGTGGAGTTCTGCGAGCCTTTGGATGAGGCATCGAAAATGTCGAGTCGTGATCTGCAGCAGCGAACACTGTGTTGCTGCTGATCAAATCGGATCGGATCGGCAGCAGCACGCTCGGAGTAATCGGTGTCTTCGTAAAGGATCGCATGTGTGCTGATGCCTGATGATCTCAACCTTCACACGAAGTAGTCGCACACGCCCGGGTTCAGCTGGGAGAACTGACAACACGCAACCAACTTCAACGGGTGGGCGATTGTTGAGAGGCGCTGGCGGCTGACTGACGACCAGCTCGAACAAGTTTCAACAGCAGCAGCAGCAAGAGAAAGCCGCCGCCACTTGTCGCGACCTCCAATGATGCACCTTGTCGCCAGTCCTGTTCACCCACCCGGTCGAAACGCAACCACAGCCACCCACTCGCGCTCCGAACTCCACCGAGGACAGGCTTCTGGAGTCAGACGCTGGCGTTTCAGTACTAAGCACACTGTCAAGTGCTACCGCATCGATGCACGGCGCAGACCCCTCTTTTGTCAGCCGATTGGCACCAGAATGCAAACAGACGCAACGCGGCAGCCCATGAAGTAAGCCTCCACGTTAGCGCTGTATATGCTTGGGGGAAGTCGAGAGCGTGTGATGTGTGTGTGCCAACAGCACGAGAGAGCAGTAGCGTCAATAGGTGCTCAGCATCACTCCAGGGATGTCGCCACAAACCACCACCGAAATTTTTGGATTTGTGGGTTCAAAGTGACTTGAGTTTACTATGCTGCGAGCATCGGGTTTGATTCCCAAGGCTTCGACTAAGCACACGACTCTCCTTGACACTCTCGCACCGATTCTACTCCTCCCGATTTCACGAACGCAGCAGCTTTTCGCCTCTTGCTCCTGCATGCCGTGGAGAAACAACCGTGTGTTCACGCTGCCAGCGTCCTCTTCGCAGCCCATGAGCTAGAGCAGACGTCTTGATGTGCCCGTTTGCCAAAACCAACTCGCTGCTCACAGCCTTATCGCTAGTTTTGTTGCGCACGCACTCCCACAGCGCAGACCAAGTAGAAGACTTCTCAATCGACCAGTCTTGTCAATGGGAAGCCTGTTCTAGATGGACAGATCTCAAACGAGCGATCACTACTGGTAGGCTGTATGTGAGCCTGACGCACACCTTCCAATGAAGCGATCGCTCAACTCCAGTTCTCTTCCTTCGCAGTCTGTGACTTACTTGTCAAGCTGTGCGCGCAGGTGCATGTGGACTCTTGTCTCGTTATCATCCCACAGCATCATCTCACCTTTGCTGCCGAGCGCAGCCGGTTCAAGAGCTGCTCCGGCGTCAACGGCTTGATCATGTCGGAGATCACAGTGTTGTCGACCTGGATCACCGGTGGAATAGGACTCTGAAATCCCCACCGAGGCTTCATTCTCCCGTCGACGAAAAACACGCCAAACTCCAGATACAGCTGCGTTGGCACGAAGCGTTCGTGGTTGACAATGTGGTCGAGCTCGAGCGACGGTCGCGACAAGCTGCGTGCCCGAATCGGCGTGTTCAATAGAATCTCCAGCGGCAGGCGCGTGTAAGCATCTCGCGAAGCGCCATGCTGCGAGTTCTCATCGACGAAAGAGCGGTACTTCTCTGGGTAGTGAACGAATGTCCCGAGGCTGCGCGTGCTGTGGCGCCTATCGGAGTCATGCGTTGCTGCGTCGCTCTCTTTCTGCTCGTTCGCAGTGGATTGATCGCGGGTGGACGCCTGTTCGTGCGCTTGCTGAGCTGTGACCAAGTAGTTGCGATTACGGTTACGGTTGCGGCCGATCGGGGTCCAGTAGAGGAAGCAGCCTTTCAGCGCAGTGTACCCGATCACGGCAATGAGGCTGTAAAGGAGGATCTGGAACAGCGGCTTGTACACGAGCCAGAGCGTCTCGGTGGAAGTGCTCAGACTGTGGTCTAGCTCGGGGTTGTACGCATTGTAGGCTCCGGTTCTGCCCTTATACGCAGTAGCGTCGCTATGCCGCTGCAACTGGATGAGATCGAAGCTGAACTCGATCGCAAAGATCTTGTCTCGGTTGATGTACGAGACGGACGCGCCGACTGCAATGATCTCCATCGGCGTCAGAAAAGTGTACTTTGCGATCCGGTACGCGAGCTCCTCGCGTAGGAACGCGAAGAAGTCCCATGACAAGTTCACGATGACCAAAATGAGCGTCCAGAGACGCACTGTCGTCAGGTATGCCTGGATCTTCCCCATGTTGCTGTTGCCCCAGCTCCAAATCACCGAGTTTGGGATGACCAGCAGCCACGAGAGCAGCTGCGAGATCATGATCATCGCTATGATGACCGGGCTTCGATACAGCGTGCACTCGAGGAACGACGAATAGCCCTCGCGGAGGAAGTTTTCGATTCCATGCGGGTCCTTCGATCGGAATGCTGGTGCCACGAGCGAGAAGCCGATCTGCAGTGCGCTCAGCAAGTTCACGACCATGAGCCCCACATCGTTGCTGATTTGTAGCGCGTACAGCTGTCCGTAAGTCGAAAAGTTGGTGATTGTTGTGTAGATGATGTTCAGCTTGCCCGTCGATGCAACCTCGACCAGGAAGTCGCTGATGCAGTTCTGCCGCATCTTGTAGTGGAAGCCCATCAGATTGAAGTCATAGATCGTCAAGTACGCCTTGTCGCTGAGCAAACTCTTGAGATTGGTTGCGTGGTACCCCGCGAACGCGCTGACGAAGTAGTCGGGCGAGCCGCACCCAACGATCATCGAGCGGTAGTTGCCAGGCTCGGTGTACGCAAACCCTTCAAGGCAAGTCACTTTGTTCATCGACGAGCTAGAGGAGACGACATCGAGCAGTTCGTGGAGCTCTTCTTCTACGTCGGAACCGGGCTTGGCGATCCAGTCTGTCGGGACACTTGGTGCCTCCGTGAACGTCCGATCCAGGAACCCTCGCGCGATCTGCTCGCTGCAGATGGTGGGCTGGCGGTTAACCCGCAGGAGACGGCAGGCCGCCCACACGATCGAGTCTACGCGCACGGAGCTCGCGAGCACCAGCGTCGGGATCGTGTGCGGGCGGCTTGTCGAGCCCACCGTGCAGTTTTCCGCGACCACGACCCTGAAGACGTCGCCGGACGGGAGCATCCGCGGACACTTTTCGGAGAACGAGCCCCATCCGCTCGCTTCGTTGATCTCCTGCCACGACGCCGTCAAGTTGCTCGTGAGCACGAGTTCGCTTGAGTCGATGACGTTGTCGCCCGTCGCCGAAAACTTGAAGGTGTCAAACGGCCCGAGCCACGTGAGCTTGTACACGAGGTCGCGGATGTCGAAGCTGGTGAGCCCAATCACCACCAAGACGCCAGTGAGCAAGCGGACGTTCGCTCTCGCTTGCGGAGACGCCAGCCAGCCCATGGCTCGACGTTGATCGCGTGCTCGAGTTCGCAGAGGGACGCACAGGCAGATGTGTAACCAAAGCGCGAATCGCCGAGGATGTGGCTATTCGCAGAATGTCCTCCAGGTTTCGCTTCGGAGGATCTCTTGACATTATCGCCAAGCACCGAGTCGAGAAGCAATGCGACTAGCCCAACTCGATGTACAAGACGCGTGCCGTCTGCAAGGTCGGCCAACGACTGTGCTCATGCGTCCAAGGCAGAAAACATGGCGAAGCCATTGCAAGGTCCTGCATATACACGCTCCATAGTGAGTCGAAGTGAAGCGGAAAAATCATTCGGTCACTCTCGCTTCTTCCCGCGAGACCTCACGAGCAGCTCGGCGACCTCAAGACCCCTTTCTTCCCTT
This sequence comes from Globisporangium orthogonon, assembly GCA_023334005.1. Taxonomy (NCBI): domain Eukaryota; phylum Oomycota; class Peronosporomycetes; order Pythiales; family Pythiaceae; genus Globisporangium; species Globisporangium orthogonon. The sequence continues at coordinate 687 of JAASFW010000305.1, read as the reverse complement.
CTTCACGACGAGCTCCAGCGCCCACGCCGGCGATGCCACAAGAAGATGCTGGAGAGGATGACGCGCTGCTTCGCGCGGTGCAAAGCGGCGACTTGCAAGTGCTTCGCGATCTACTGACCGGCGGCGCGTCGTCGGTAGCAGCCAGAGACTCCGGAGGTCGCACGGCGCTGGCGTTGGCGGCGCAGCTTGGACAAGCGGAGGCAGCAGCGGAGCTACTCAGCGCTGGCGCGAATGTTAGCGCGCGCGACGACGAAGGATGGACGCCATTGATGATCGCAGCTGCGAACGGAAGTGGCGAGATCGTGGAGATGTTTCTCTCGCGTGGGGCAAGTATCGAGGAGGTCGCCGTGGACGGCGTCACTCCACTGCACATTGCTGCACAAAGCGGTCACCGAGACGTTGCAGAGTTGTTGCTGCACCACGGCGCGAGGGTGGATGTAGCAGCTGTAAACGGAGCAACTCCGTTGCACATTGCTGCGCAGCGTGGTCACCGAGACGTCGCAGAGTTGTTGCTGCAGCGAGGCGCGAGCGTGAATGCAATGGATGCGAACGGCGTCACTCCGCTATATGCTGCTGCGCAGAGCGGTCACCGAGACGTCGCAGCGTTGTTGCTGCAGCGAGGCGCGAGCGTAAATGCGACTACTGTGGATGGCGCCACTCCGCTGTACATTGCTGCACAGAATGGTT
>JAASFW010000304.1:0-23947 GCA_023334005.1 Globisporangium orthogonon | reverse complement strand
GTCAACAAGCTGAAGAGCTTCACCGCGTTGTATCCCAATCTCGAATATCTGTACGTACTGTTGGTGTCTTATGAGTGCTTCTTCTCTCGCAGTGTGTGCGAATGCACCCGCGTGACTCATAGCGTTTGCTTTCGGTGGCTCGTTGTGTCATTTTTCCTCTGCCAACTATGTCAGGGACTTGTCGTACAACCTGCTCCAGAGCGTGCCGGAAGTCCTCGTGAAGTGCTCGCGGCTGACATCACTGTATGTGATGGCATCCTGAGCGCTTCTATCAATGATCATGGCATCGCTCCGCACTGATTTTGCCACCATGTCTTCGACACGCACTGCAGATACTTGGCCGGCAACGCGATCAGAACGTTTGAGCAGGCACATGCACCACGCAGCGTCGTAAATCTGTAAGCGTATGCGCGCGCGGCTGAGGATGCGCGCATGTGGGACCAACTAACACGAGATGTGGTATGTGAATGTGTGTGTGGTGCAGCACGCTGTTCAGCAACGGTCTCACCACATTCGACGCGTATATGCCTGATCTCGAGATGTTGTACGTGACGGCATGCTTCATGACTTGATTCTGAAAGCTTGTGACCTCATTCTGCTCTGCATTCCAAACATGTGCATGTGGTGGCTTCACAGGTCCCTGTGGAACAACAGCCTAACTGTTTTCCCGCCGGTCATCTTCAGCCACGACAAACTCAAGTGGCTGTAAGTGTGCCGTGGTTGCACCATGCGATGGCTTGTGACTGGAAAATGGCCTCGATCTCGTCCTCTGACTTCATCATCCACACACGGTGTTCTTCAGATACATGACCAGCAATCCCCAGTTGAGGAATGTCGAGTTCACGAACGAGCAAGTAAACTTCATCAGCTCCCTCGAGGAGTTCATGATCTCAGAGTACAGCTTGCGGACGAACTGCAGCGAGGACCAAAGGCACAGAATTGCCAAGCACAGCATCACAGTGTGCATCACCGAAGTCGAGAACTCGACAACGATCAGAAGACTGCCGCTGACAGCTACGGACCCACCAAGCGGGTACAAGAGCAAACAGACAGAGAATCAGACGAAGGACAGTGACGCCAACCTGACGATTCCACTCGCTATCGGTGGCAGTGTACTCGTCTTGTTCGTCATCGTATTCGTGGTGCTTGGACGGCACAAGTCGAGAGCATCGAAGAACAAAACCAACACCACAACAGGCGACTCAGGAACCTTCGAAGGTATCAGTGCAAACATCATCGCAGGCACGCTCTGGAACGATCAAGTGTTGTTGTCGCTCGCGGTACGCGTCGAAGGCATCCAAGATATCAAGAAGATCGGCGGTGGCGCCTTCGCGGATGTGTGGCTCGTCAGGTACCGCAACACACAACTGCTAGCATCCAAGCGGCTGCGCAAGAGCGAGGTGACGCGCGAGCGCACGCACAACTTCATCGAGGAGATCAAGCTCGTGGCGAAGCTCGAGCACCCGAACATTGTTCGGCTGATCGGCGCGGCGTGGACACTCGAGGCTGATCTGCAGGCGCTCTTCGAGTACATGGACGGCGGCGACCTGCGCGAATACCTGAGCAATGACTACACCCCTCGCACGTGGTCGTCTGCGAAAGTGCAGATCGCGATTGACATCGCCGAGGCACTCGTGTATGTGCACTCGTTCAACCCGCCGCTCGTGCACCGCGACCTCAAGTCCCGCAACGTGTTGCTGTCGGCGGATCTGCAAGCCAAGCTGACAGACTTTGGCGTGTCGCGGTATCAGTCGGAGAACAACACGATGACGTCGGGGGTCGGAACTGGTCGGTGGCTCGCGCCAGAGGTCATCGCAGGCAGCACGGACTACGGTCCAGCAGCCGACATCTTCTCGTTCGGCGTGGTGCTGACAGAGATGGATACCCATAGACTGCCGTACGAAGACGCGGTCGGTCCGAATGGCAACAAGCTGGCGGACGTGGCGCTGCTACAGATGATCGCGTCTGGACAGGTGCGGCCGACGTTCACGTCATCGTGTCCGGAGAAGATCGCGGAGATCGGCGACCGGTGCTTCGCGCTGAACCCGGTGGAGCGTCCGGCGGCGATCGAGATCGCGTACGCGCTGCGTCAGATGAAGAAGAGCATGTATCAGATCGTGTAAGGAGCTTGTGGCGAAGAGCAGGTCGTCGGGCACAGGCTTTGGCTCGTTCGAACGTGTGTTTGCGATGTATTGCAGTTGTTCTTAGTCGCTGGTGAGCCCATCTTGGATCGGATGGTGCTTCTGATTGACATGTCATGGTCGACGACGATTTCTCTGAGTTGGATCTTGACACGAGCAAGTTGAAGTGGTGTTCGTGGTACTTCAGCTAAAAGTACCAAACCACTCCTACGTTTTCCAAGTCAAGTGCTTTTTCTTCCTTCTCCTCGGCCTCATTCGCTGGCGATCTCTCTCATGACCAGGATGCGCATGCTGCTGCTTGTGCTGGTGCTGGCGCTCGCGGCACGCGCGACAAGTGCCGAGAAGCCCAAGATGCCGTTCCGACAGGCGCTGGCGCTCACTGCCGATAGCGAGAGCGAGAACCGCGTCCCGACGCGCGGCGCCGTGTGGCTCGCAGCCGCCGACGAAGACGATGCCGGACTGCTACAAGCGGTGGCTGCGGCGGCGCAACCCCAAGAGAGCGCTGCTGTCCTCACGGCGCACCCGCCGCAGCTGCTGGACGGCGAGGACCTGGTGGTGCACTGGGAGGGCGTGGCGCAGCCTCACGCGCGCGACTTCCTCGGCCTGAGCTGCGGCCCCACGCTCGGCGCGTGGGACATGCTGGCGAACGTGAGCGCGAGCGACACAGACGCCGCGCCACGCTCCGTGCGCTTCCCGCAGCTCATCATGATGCGCTGCGCGTACAAAGTCGTGTACTTCAACTACCAGCCGCGCGTGCGCGACTTCGTCGCCGTCGGCTCGGTCGACGTCGGCATGGTCGAGTCCTTTAACGCGCCTAAGCACGGCCACATCGCGCTCACCGCGAAGCTTGACGAGATGGCAGTAATGTTCAACTCGGCGTCCAACAAGACGCCGCAGGTCAAGTTTGGGCTGCGGCGCGACGAGCTGACGCAGCACGCGTCCGGCAGCTCGACGACGTACAGCGCGAGCGACATGTGCCATGGGCCGGCCAACATCACCGGCCAGACGTGGTTCCGCGACCCGGGCTACATGCACACTGTGATCTTGCGCGAGCTCCAGCTCGGTGAGCGCTACTTCTACCAGTTCGGCAACGACGAGGACGGCTGGAGCGCCGTGTACTCGTTCAAGGCGCGGCCGAAGCCGAGCGTGAAGCGCGCGAACTTCATCGCGTACGCCGACATGGGTGTGGACGGCGCGCCGTCGGCGACGTCGACCGCCGTGCGTGCGTTCCAGGAGGTGGCGAGCGGCGCGTACGACGACTTCTTGCTGCACTTTGGCGACATTAGCTACGCGCGTGGCCAGGCGTTCATGTGGGACCAGTTCTTCCACCTCATCGAGCCGTACGCGACGCGCGTGCCGTACATGGTGAGCATCGGGAATCACGAGTACGACTACATGGAGGGCGGCGCGCGTGACCCGAGTGGCGCGGCGGGCGCGGACGGCCGCATGGCTTTCCACCCTGTGTGGGCCAACTACGGCGACGACTCGAGCGGCGAGTGCTCGGTGCCGATGTTCCACCGCTGGCACGCGCCGGCGACGGGCCGTGGAATCTACTGGTACTCGTTCGACTACGGCGGCGTGCATGTAGTGCAAATGTCGTCGGAGCACGACTGGACGCGCGGCTCGGCGCAGTACCAGTGGCTCGAGAACGACTTGCGAGGTGTGGACCGCACGGCGACACCGTGGGTCGTGCTCACGGCGCATCGCATGATGTACACAACGCAGCTGGGGGAGGAGGCGGACCTGAAGGTCTCGCTGCGGTTCCGCGAGGAGCTGGAGGAGCTGCTCTGGACACACAAGGTGAACGTGATGCTCGTGGGTCACCAGCACTCGTACGAGCGCAGCTGTGCGGTGCGCGCCGGCAAGTGCACGGCGGACGGCGTCGGTCCCGTGCACATCGTCGTGGGGTCGGCGGGTGCTGGGCTCGAGCAGCAGGGCTTCTCGGCGGACATCGGCGAGTGGAGCGTGCGGCACCTCAACGACTGGGGCTACCTGCGCGTGGCGGCCACCGAGCGTGCCATGACGCTCCAGTTCGTGCTCAACCGCAACGGCGCCGTGTACGACGAGGTCACCTTGGCGCCGTGGCTTTGAGTCCGTCCGTCGGTGCATTGCGTGGATACCGTCATTAGCTGCCTTGCCACCCACACTCGACAGCAGCTCAGGTGCACAGCAGAGAGAGAGAGAGAGAAAGAAAGCTCCATTCATCTATACACAACCCCCCCAGGTTCCTTCGCAATCGTACTTGCACGTCCAGCAGTGTCGCCACCTCCTCTTCGTCCATTATTGAGACTCGTACGATCTCAACATTCCAATATATTGCGGAGTCCATGGCGAAGCAAGCGGAGGCGCCGCGCAAGCAGCTGCCGGCGCGCAGCTCCCGCGGGACGCGCATCCGGCAGCTCGTGGGCGAGGAGGCGGACGCGGACGCGTCCTTCTGGGGCCAGGCCGCATGGCTCGAGGACGGCGAGGACGCCGACTACTCGACGGAGGAAGGTGCGGGTGGTGGCGATTAGCAGCATCCGATATGACGTGACCCGCGCTTTGCCATGCACTCACCGGCACCATTCGCTTATCGGCAGAGGAGGAGGACGTCGTGGACTCGGACTTTGACGAGCGCGAGGACCCGGACGAGGACGTGCACGACGAGGATGCGGACGGGAAGGATGACGACATTGCCTCGCGCGGCCGCAAACGCAGCGGCGGCGTGTACCGCGAGCCGCTGAAGGCGCTGACGGCCAAGAAGCCCCGCGCGCCGCCCGCGGCCGGTGCGGTTGCTGTTATACCCGATAGTGGAGCAGCAGCGGTGGCGCCGCCGCCGCCTGCCGTGTTCCAGTACGAGGCGCCGACGGTGCGCCGCTCGACCGCGCGCAAGAGCTCCGAGTCGTCCGAGCTGCGCAAGCGAGCAACGGAGGAGGCGGCGCGCGGACGGCGCCAGTCGGACGCGAAGGCGGGCGCCGCAGCAGCTGCTGCCGGAGGCCACGGACCGGCGGGCGGGAGTGGCACCCGGCTCACGCAGGCGCAGCTGCTCGCGGAGGCTGTGCGCACCGAGGTGGAGAACGTCCGGTCGCTGAGCCGCCTCGAGCAGCTCGAGGAGGAAAAGAGGGCCGAGAGCATCACGCCCAAGGCGCCGCCCACCGGCTGCATGGTGCGCGTGCACAGTCGCCTCGGCGCGCCCAAGACGATCACGTTCCTCAACGCGGCCGAGTTCCCGGCGCTCTTCCGCCAGCCCAAGCCGAGGAAGCGCGAGCGGCCGTCGTCTTCGGTGCAGCAGCAGTTGAGGCAGCAAGAGGAAGAGGAGCGTCCTGAAGATGGAGGTGGGGACGGAGAGCGAGAGCGGAGAGGGTCGGGCACTAGTGAGAGAGAGAGCTGCGCGCACGACGTTGCGCTCACAGCACAATAGCATTCGTCCTTATCAGTAGCAGCCCCTGCGCGCGATGGGAGGTAGGTCCGACTCAGGACGCACGAGGCAGCAGCAGCATGCATGCGCCGCTTCGTTCTCTACTGGGCTTTCTTCTTGGAGGCGACGGCGAGCGCCTTGTTGGTCGCGCTCCAGAAGAGCAGCACCTGCAGCACCAGCGTTCCGTTGAGCAGGATCGCGACGCCGAAGCCCAGCAGCTGCACTGGATCGCCCGTTTCCTGGACGGGCGTTGGCCAAGCACACAAGCCGTTCGCTCGTCACTCACCAGACAGTCACCCGAAGCAAGCGCATCGACTCACCTGCAGCGTCGTGAAGAGGCGAGCGACCGAGCCGCCGAAGTTGAGCACGAGCGTCACGAACGCGAGCTGTCCCGTGTGGCCCTGCTTGAAGTTCGAGACGATCTACCATAGCACAGCACGTTCGTTAGCCTACGTGCTCGCACCCCTGACCATTAAGAGCACCCCCACACAGCGTCCAACCGCACCTGCGGGATGCGCGCGACAATGCTCACGGGGATGCCGGCAGATGCGAGCAGCCACTGGTACTCGGGCGGCGTGAGCAGCGCACCGGTCGTGAGCGCTGCGAAGGCGAGCGTGAGCGCGGCGCGCGAGCGGTAGGCGATCGCGGGCGCGCAGTAGGCCCAGAGCAGCAGCACGAGCACGACATTCTGCACGAGGATGACGAGGTTCTCGCCCCACGTGCTCACCGGGTAGCCCCGGAGCACGTTGTAGGCCGTGCTCGAGACGTAGAGCAGCACCTCGAGGTAGAACGAGGCCGGCGTGAGGCCCGTGACGTCGCGCGCGCGCGCAATCTTGAGGATCTGCGGCAGCTTAAGCACGAGGCTGCCAGCGATGATCGCGTAGCCGAGCGCCTTGCTCACCGCGAGCTTGAGGCACGCGACGTTCGCGAAGTCGTGGTGCGTGAAGAGCGCGTCGAAGCACGCGGGCGTGAAGAGCCCGAGCACGAGGTCGCCGCCGGCCGGCGACGCGTCGGCGCTGACCAGCGGGAGCAGCGCCGCCGCCGCCATGAGGGGGGCCGAGGGCATCTGGGGACGTGGGCGGCCGGAAGAGTGGGGAGCTGGCTGGCGATCACTGCGGCTCGAGGTCGGGCCGGGGAATCCTGGAATGTAGGGCCTCTTTTCCAGGTCTACCAGCCCGTACGGTACTCAAAACGGTATTTCCGCCGGAAAGGAGCACCATGAACCAGAGCGACTTCCGCGCGCTGCTGAGCGCCAGCGCCAGCGGCGGCGGCGGCGGCGGCAGCTTCGGCGGCAAGCGGCAGCTCACGGAGGCGGATCTGGCGGAGGTCAAGCGGCTGTCGAAGAAGAAGCCGAAGAAGAAAGGCGCCCACAAGCCCAGCAGCAACAGCGCCGACGGCAAGAGCGCCGGCGATGGCAGCGCAGCGACCAGCGCGTACCGCGACCGCGCGGCCGAGCGGCGGCAGGGCGCCGCGCCCTCGGACATGGTCGACGCGGCGGATTTCGCGCACTTGGACGCGGCGCAGAGCAAGTTTCTCGGCGGCGACTTGGCGCACACGCACCTCGTCAAGGGCTTGGACTTCGCGCTGCTGGCGCAGCTCAAGCGCGAGCGCGAGACGCTGCTGCAGGCGACCGCCGCTGCGCAGAAGCAGAAGCAGCTGGCGAGTGGCGGACTCGGCATGAAGCAGCAGGCGTCGCAGCAGCAGCAGGTCGCGTTCAAGACTCGCCTCGGCCGCCTCGTGTATTTCCACACGGTGCAGAGCAGCGCCGGCAGTCGGCCGACAGAAAGCTTCCTGCCCGGACGCATGTACTACACGTTCGACTTGCGCGCGTCGGCGCCGGCGAGTGCGCCTGTGGTCGTCCAGCACAGCAAGGAGGATTGCCCCGAGCCCGAGGACGTCGTGAGCGGCATGGTGAGCGAGCTCGTGATCTCGCGAGTGGGCGACGTGCTGCGCGCCAAGCGCCACGGCGGCAAGAAGCTGCGGAAGAAGAAGAAGCCGGAAGACGAGGAAAGCAGCGGAAGGACAGGAGGCTATAGCAGAGGTGATACAGCAGGTGGCGACCATGACGATGACGACGGCGACGAAGCCATGGCGGCAACCGAGTCGACGCATAGTAATGGAGCTGGCGCGACAGCGCCAGCGAGCCCAGTAGCACAGCACGAAAGTGAGGACGAAGACATCTTCCCCGACGTCGGCGAGTACGTACCGGTCCACGCACGCGCCGAAGAAGCGGAGAAGCGCTCGAATGAGGCTGCTGCTGGTGCTGCAACTGGGTACTTTAGCAATTTGAGCGCGTCGATCAGCGCGGCCGAGCGCGCCGAGAAGAAGCGCGAGGAGGAGGCGGAGCAGGCGTGGAAGCAGACGATCCGGAAAGTGGTGGCGACGCAGTCTGCCGCTGCCGAGCGCGAGCAGAAGGAGCGCGAGCGGAAGGCGCGAGAGACCGGCGCGCCAATCGACGAGTACTCGGAGTGCTACCCGGAGTACCAGGCGGCGGCGTCGGCATTCGACAGCGAGGACGACGAAGAGAAGCCGCGCAGGAGCAAGGACGAGGACGCGGACGTGAGCGCGGAAGACGCGGCGGCGGAGAAGTCACGGCGCCGGAAGCAGAAGCAAGGCAACAAGCTGCAGACCGAGCTGGAGAAGATCAACAAGGTGCGCGTCTGGTGCGGATGATGTGTGGTGGCATTATGCTGACGCGCATGCTGGCGTTTGGTGTTTGTTGTACCAGATCCTGGACGCGAAGGCGAAGAAGGGCTAGTGATGAAACCGAGTATTCCATTATCCTGTTGCAGCGCGGTTCCGATGTGAACCGCAAGCCCGGTCCGAATGGCGTGGCACACACAAGGATTGTAAATGGTACTTCAGCTGGGAGCTGCCTCTGAAGTAACAGGATTCACCACCAGTGAATTCCTTCCTGAGCCCGCTTGCTGGCGCTCGCGTATTTTTTGAGTGGTGTGCCTGGTACTAACGCAACTGCTGCATAAAGGTGAGCGTGTGTACGTGAGAGCGTGTGTACGTGAGAGCGTGTGTGTGTGTGTGTGTGTGGGAGTGATGGCAAGGGCGGCGCCGGGCAGGCAGGCAGGAAGGAAGGGAGAGCAGGCGAGTGACAGGTCGAGCACGGGTGAGCGCGTGGCTCGACAACCGGCTGCGACGTTGGATCTTCTGAGCTTCACCGCCAGATTGCTCCCCTCCATCCTCCTCCTCCTGCTGCTGCTGCTGTTGGTGCTGCAACTCCCCACAAGCTGCCGATTCTCCCACCTTGTCTCCAAGGCCCCCAGACACAGCGCGACTGACTGTGATATGATGGCACGTGCAGGAAAATGGCTGACGAAATCGCCCTCGCTCGTGAGCGCCTGCGCGCTAAGTTCGGTGACGTCCGCACGGGCGGCAAGGGTTCGGTGCGCCGAAAGTACAAGGCGCCGCACAAGGTGACGGCCGCGGACGACAAGAAGCTTGACGCGGCGCTCAAGAAGCTCGGCACGACGCCGATCCCGGGTGTGGAGGAGGTGAACCTCTTCAAGGCGGACGGCCAGGTGATCCACTTCGTGGCGCCGAAGGTGCAGGCCGCGATCTCGTCCAACACGTTCGCGGTGACGGGCCACAGCTCGACCAAGTCGCTCCAGGAGCTGCTGCCGGGCATTATCAACCAGCTCGGCCCGGACAACCTCGCGAACCTCAAGCAGATCGCCGAGTCGTACAGCGCCGCGCAGAAGGCCGCGCGCGCCGCCGCCGGCGAGGACGACGACGACGACGTCCCGGACCTCGTCGACAACTTCGAGGACGTGAGCCAGCAGGACTAAGCAGCGCCGCCGACTCGACTCGCGGTGCAACTTGCTTGCGCGCAGCGTCGCCTCTCGTGCAGTGGGTGCGAGCGAGTGATTGTCGTCACGGACGCGGTCGCTCGCTCTCTCGTTCGTGAAGGTGGTGCGAGGGATCGTGGCAGCCGCGTGTGCGCGCATCCCAGGGGCGTTGATGTGTTATACTAGCTAGTCGGGTCTTCCTTGCACCAAGAAGCTGCTAATCGTTTCTCAACAAGGAAGAACCCCCAATAGTACACCAGGCATCTCCAAACACACCAGCTGTGCCGCCGCTTCCTTCCTCCTCTTGCTTCCTTGCTCGTAATCTCCGCGCTCCCTCTGCAATGGTTCGCTGGCTGAGAAGCGCTCAGCGAGCTAACTGTATCGGCTCGCTAGCGAGTGCTATCCAGGGTGGCTAGTGAAGCAGCGTCGCTATGCCACCAGTGCTCTACGCCGCCAGCTCAATTGTGCCAACCATGCCATGACGCAATGGCCCGCCGCCTCCTAAAGGACTGTCCGACCGACGCAACGACACGAAGCACAAACCGCAGCAGCGCAGCGAAGGATCCGATTAAAGACTGCGAAGCAGCGAACCTCCGCCATCTCCGCCGCCGAGGGCGCCTCTACCTGCCCGTCCGCCTGCCTGTCTGTCTACTCCTTCACGGTCACGATCGCCTTCTTAAAGTCCTTCTCCTTGTACACGTACTTGCCGCGGAACGCGCGCTTGAACTTGCCTGTCGGTCGTCGCGCACATGAGTCCCTCGCTCTGCATGCCTATCTGCATGGAACCGCATATCGAGAGAAAGCGACGCACCTTCGTAGTTCATCGTGTTGACCTTGACGACCGGCAGCCCGTAGACCTTGGTCAGGTACTCCTTGATGTCGTGCTTGGTGTAGTTGGGCTCGACGCGGAAGACGTACTGGTTGTCGCGCAGGCGCGTGCGCGCGTTCTTCCCCATGAACGTCACCGCCATGTTGGGGAACTTGATGCGGTTCCAGACCATCGTCGCTCGCTCCGCTTGCTCGCTTGCGCTGCCTGCCTGCCGGCGCTGGTGGTGTGTTGTGTGTGGCTCCAGTCACTTTCGTGCCAGTCGTTCTTCGGTTTTATCACTATCGGATGGCTTCGACTTACAAACCCGCTATATTCTTTCTATACGAATAGTGCGGTAGCGCTTCAATCGAATCCCTCGGTAGTGATGAAAACGAGGATCTTCTCCTTTTCATCACTATCCTCGCTCGGCACTTGCTCAAAACGATGGCGCGAGTAGGCAAGTGCTTCGAGTGCGTGCTGCAGGGCGAAGTGGTGCGTGCGCTGTCCGCAGCGCCTTCCGGCTGCTGCGCATGCACGCTCACGCTCTCTTGCGCACACCTCGCTCTGCGCAGAACTTCAAGCACTACCCGGCGTTCGTCGAGCGGCTGCGCGGACTCTGCGGCGAGAGCGTCGTGAAGGTGCAGAGCTCGTTAGATCCGCTTAGTATGCAGCTCACAGGCAGGGCTTCGCTCACTTGGCGTCTGGGTGGCAGGAGGAGATCGCGTACAAGGAGTACGTGTACAACTTCGACGACAAGTGTCCGCAGTACATCCAAGGTGCGGCCGGCAGCCCCTTACCGAGGAGGGGACCTGAGAGCTCCGGCTAAACTTGCTGAGTTGGCAGGGGTGCCGCACTATGAGGTGCGCGCGCGGCACGTGTTCTCCGGCTCGACGACGTTCCAGGGCGAGTCGGTGGAGATGCCGCTCGAGGGCGGGCAGAAATGGTCGTGCGGCGCTTTGTGTTGTGGAGGATGACTCGATGGCTTTAGCTGCTGTAGTCGCTGGGGTCAGCTGACAGCTGCTGCTGCTGCTGCTCGCAGGGAGCTGAGGTACATCGGGCGGTGGGAGCGGAAGAAGCTATCGGAGCAAGTGGGCAGCATGGCGCTCGGCGTGCCGTTCCGGAGCCAGATCGCCGTGTCCGTCAGCCAGAACGTGCGCGCGTTTCTCGGCACGCTGGGCTTCCGGTAGGCGCTGGATGATGGATGGAAGTAGCCAAATGCAGTGGTAGCGCTGGTCGCCTGACGGATGCTTGCTTGTCTTTGAGCGCCGAACAGCCACAGCTACCGCTACATGCGGCTCGGGACGCGCTGGCAGCTGGCGAACGGCATCACCATCGAAGTGACGCGGATGAAAGCGGTGCGTAGAGGGCAATAGAGTATGTTACGGCAGCGGAGAGCGATCGTAAACGGGTGTGCTCGTCATACGCAGCTCGAGAACGAGGATGAGAAGGATGAGTACCGGCTCGTGGACCTCGAGAACCTGCGCGTGGAGGCGCTGCTCGTGGAGATCTTCGCACTCACGACGGACGAGAAAATTGACGAGGCATCGCAGAAGATCCGGCGCTTCGCCGTGGACCTGGACCCGTACTTCATCGAGCGGCCGTCCGAAGGGAAGGAGATCTTGCACAGCACGGCGACGCTGGCGGCCGAGGTGCGCCGCAAGCGTCCGCGTCCGTAAGTGCGACGGCAGTTGGTGGCTCGACCAGCTTGCCTGCGGTAGACAGCAGCAGCGCTGGCGATTTCAATGCAGCTAGGTGATGGGGTAGCGTCGATTTCCCACTTAATCCACCTGCGTGACGTACACACAATTGGCGGATCGCGTGTCACGAGATGACGCTCGGACTGCCTACGTTGTGTATTGATCGTGTGGCTCTCATGAGACGCTAGCGTGAGAGCGGATCGAACGGGTAAGGCGAGCATCACGCCGAGCTGCTTCAGTTGCAGTCGCAGCCGAAGCCGCCCGTGTGATCAAAACTGAGCGGAGGCAGACTCGTCAAGCGGATGATGTCGTCGTCTCGCCGTTGGTGCTGGGAGAAGCCGCCATAGCCATCTTCTCCGTTGTCGCCAGAAGCTGTTGCTGCTGACGCATTCCGGTGGTTGGCGACCATCTGGTCGATGAGGCACTGGAACGCGGCGTCGACCGAGTCGCCGCTCTTGGCAGATGCGCGGAACCACTCGAAGATGCCGTTCTTGGCCACGCACTTCTGCATGTTGACGCCGATGGTGAGCGCGCCGGCGACGTCGGCGAGCAGGTCGCTCTTGTTCGCGACTAGCACGACCGGGATCGGCTCGCCGCCGTGGAGGTCCCGCGCGCACACGTCGAGCTCGCTCTTCCAGTTCTCGACTGCATCAACGGTGTTCTCGCGCGTGATGTCGCACACGATGAGCGCGCCCTTGGCGTCGCGGAAGTAGGCGCGCGTGAGCTTCGCGAAGCGGTCCTGCCCGGCGATGTCCCAGAGCTGCAGACTGAGCCTGAGCTGCGCGTCGACCTCGACTGTCTTCTCGACAAAGTCGGCGCCGATCGTGCTCACGTAGTCCTCCGAGAACTGCTGGGCCACGAACCGCCGGATCGTGCTCGTCTTGCCGCAGCGCGCGTTGCCGACAACCAGCACCTTCATCACCACGGTCTCTTGGTGCACGCTGGTATTGTCATAGTCGTCGTCATCTGAGCACGCGCCGCTTATTGTTCCATCACTCTCACTCGCCTCACTACCGCTCGAGTCGCCTGCGTACTGCGCGAGCAGCGCGTCGATCTCCGCCTTCGTCGGCGCGCCGGCGTTCTCGAGCTCCGCGAGCCGCAGTCGCACGTCCTCGATGGCCATCGTGGACACGTCCTCATCCTCGAACAAGTTCAGCGGTAGCTCTGCTGCTTCTTCTACGTCGCTTTCGTGATCGTCGTCGTCATCCGAGCTGGCGTTGCGTCCGCTGCTCGCGTCGTCGAGCTCCTCGAGCACGGCACCTGCGCCTGTCGCGAGGGCGTCGGCGCCGCCACTCGCGGTCTGCTGCTCCGCCATGACGCGCTGCTCCGCCAACGCGCGCGCCAAGTCGCTGCTGCGGTGGCGCAGCAGCGGCGCAACTGGCGCCGGCGCCGGCGCCGCCGTGGCGGCTCCCGGGAACACCGCGCGCATTCGTGTGCTCTCCCGAATGTGGGAGTGTGCGCCTTTTCGCGCTCGAACGAGGGCAGCACGATAGTGATGAAAAGCAGGATTGCAATGCTCTCGCTCGATTTCATCACTATCGATTCTGCAATCACCTCATCCAAAAAATGAGCGCTGCTGCTACTGCGACGTCAGGGGCGGGCGGGAACGCGGGGCTGCTGGCGCTGCAGATGAGCTGCCGCGGCAACGCGGCGCGGGAGCGTCTACTGAGAGACCTCGTGGCGTTCCTGGACGCGCGCGGCGAGCTGTCGCAGCTGCAGGCGCTGCCGCGCACGCCGAAAGGCGCGCCGATCGACTGGCTGCGGCTGTACGAGGAGGTGGTGGCGCGCGGCGGCTTCGAGCTCGTGACGCGCCGCAAGCTCTGGGGCGCGATCGCCGCGCGCGACTGCATGGCACTCGACATCATGCCCTTCACGCTCGCGCTCCACTACGAGCGCGTGCTGCTGGCATTCGAGGCCAAGCAGCTCTTCGGCCGCGACGTGCCGCCCAGCGCCGCGCCATTGCCCGCGAAGCGCAGCGTTAACGACGACAGCGCGCGCATCGCGACTGGGAGCGAGCTCCAGGAGGCGCAGAACGTGGGCGGCACGCCGCTACCGCCACCGCCCAAGCGCCTCAAGGTGCAGCGCAGCGGCCACGCGAACGCCGACATGGGCACGCTGCACGGGCTCGTGCTGGCGCTCGACTCGGACCTGCCGGCCGAGGTGCAGCGCGCGGTGAACCTGCTGAGCGTGCTTTCGTTCGGGAACCCCGGAGATGCGGACAGCGACCTGCTCATCGACGGCGTGCCCGGGTTGCTCGACGCGCTCTACCGGCAACTGCAGCGGTGCGCACTGTTGCCGCACCAGCTCTTCGCGCGCGAGCTCGAGGGGTCGGCGGCGCAGCGCGCGCGTCGGCGGTTGCTCAATATCGCAGAGGATATCGGGCAGCGCGAGCTGCTCAACGCTCGTGGACTGCTGCTGCTCAACATCCTGCGCAACCTCTCGATGGTCGCCGAGAACGAGAAGCTCATCGCCGACCACGAAGAGATCTGCGTGTTCCTCATCCTGCTGCTGCGCACCGTTGACCAGCAGCGCCAGCCGGCACTGCATCACAGTGGCACGGTGCTCGCGAACCCGGAGATCGGTGACCACGCACTCGACATCCTCTGTAACATCTCGAAGCGCATCGACTTCGTGGCGCTGCATCCGCCGGCGAAGCTCGAGCTGTGGCACCCGCACTATGAGCTGGCGGCCCACTTGTGGCAGAAGGAGCGGGTGCTGCCGCTCGAGTGCCTTTTGCAGCAGCTCGCGCGCATGCTGCTGCAGCCGCAGCTCAAGCGCTCGGTGCTGCTGCGCACGTGCGAGCTCTTCTGCAACGTGTGCCGCGACGTGTCGGTGCGGCACGCACTCGCGGCGAGTGAGACGCTGCGCGACCCCAAGTTGCTGGACCGCGTGGTGGAGCTGCTGGCGTGCTCGCGCCAGGACTTCGCGTCCCGCAAGCAGCAGCCCGGCGGCGTGCAGGTCTACGAGGACTACGAAATGGACGACGACGAGGACGACGACCCGGACGACAACGACGAGAACAGCAAGTGGCCAGCGCCGTGGGAGAACGATGGCCACCCGTCGGGCGTCGGCATGGGCGTCGTGTACGTGAGTCCCGAGGGGAATCGCAGCGTCGGGGCGAGCGGCGGTGCGGACGCGTTGATCGATCACGAGGTGCGCGATGCGGCGCTCGAAGTGCTCTTCCGCCTCTCGGACGCCGGCGACGACGCCAAGGTGAGAGACGTCATGAAGCATTCATTCGTATGGTTGTTCTGCTGGAGGGGCGAACAAGAGGGTCTGACGATGTCTACAGCTGCGCATGGCCAAGCACCCGCACTGCCTCTCCCGCGTCGTGTCTGTGCTCACATCCTGCATTGGCCGCGTACGTCGTGGAGCTCTCGTTCGATGCGGTAGTTGATATGTTCTCGGACGATCTCTCACATCAAGCGTTGTGGTGCGCCTATGTGTGTGTGTGTGTGCCTGCAGCCCGAGGCGGCTCGGATAGCCGTCGCGGTCCTGTGCAGCGTGTCGATGAACCCGGAGACGTTCGCGTACTTTCTGCCGATCGAGCGCGACCTCGTGCTCGTCGCGTGCTCAGACCGCAGCGTATCGGACATTCTCACGAACGTCGTCGCGGACGTGTACGGGATGCACTCGCTGTAGTAAGCATCGGTCGCTCGTAAACGGAGAGTGCGAACATGAACAGCAACAAAGAACACACACACACTCTCGCGCGTGCAAGCAAAGAGCAGGGCGCACGGCTCGCTTGTGTTTCTTTGGGCGACTGGCGCGTTACGAAGCGTCAGCGTGTCGGTCTCTACTGGCCGTCGTCGTCGTCGTCATCGTCTCTCTCTCGCGCGCGCTCGCTTACTCTCGCGCTCAGAAGCCGAGGCCCGTGAGCCACTTCTTGACGTCGCTCGCGTGGTCGCCCACCACCTCGAGGCGCCCAGGGCGCGCCACCACCTCCTTGCCGAGACACACCTTGGAGAGCTCGGTGCGCAGCTCCTCCTCGTCGCCGTGGAAGCGGCGCAGGATTGTGAGCACGCGCGTGCGGCCGTTGCGGAAGTCTCTGTACACGGGAAGCTGCAGCCCGAGTGCCGTGCGCTTGACGTGGAACGGCAGCCCCGGCAGCGGCTCCGCGGGCGGCGGCGACCAGCCGTTGAAGCTGACGCGCTCCGGCTCGTACGTCGGCGCGTACTTGAGCGGCGGCACCTCCACCTCCGGCTGCGGCACGCGCTGCAGCGCGCGCAGGTTCGCCGGGTGGCGCGTCTTGCGGCGGATCTGGCGGTTGCTCGCCACGCGCTCGATGGCGCTGGCGCTCACGACGGCGCGGCGGGGGAACATGGCGCCGGCGCTTGGCTGCTTGCTGCTTGTTGACTTCGCAACAAGCGGGTGGTGGTTGGGGGCTTTGTTTTTGAGCCTGAGGAGGTCGCCGCGAGTTCCCTCGGAAACTTCACTAGCTGGAAAGCGGTGCGCGAACAGTGCGAAATTATGAACTGGGAACTTGGGGAATTTTGATTGACGGTCTCTGCACCGTTGAAAATAATAATCCTGTCCATCCGATTCGAAATCGTTTTGGCGAAGCACTTCAAGCGTTGTCCTTTGGCACCAATGCTACTGCTACTGCTGCTACTGCTGCTGCTGCTACTGCTGCCGCGGCACTTCCATCGAGTCGAGCCAAAGCTCTCGTCCTACTGGGCCTGCGTCACGCCGAACTCGGCGCGGTACGCCTTGATCACCGGCAGAAACGCCGCGTTCGCGTCCGACGCGGGCGCCGCCTCCAGGAACGCCACGAGCGCGTCCAAGTTGGCGATGCTGACCACCGGGATGCCGAACGTCTCGCGCACGCGGTCGATCGCCGAGCGCGCGTCCGTCGCCGACACCTTCTCCTGCCGATCGAGCGAGATGCACACGCCCGCCACCGTCGCGTTCGTGTGCTTGAGGATGTCCATCGCCTCGGATATCGCCGTGCCCGCCGTAATCACGTCGTCGATGATCAGCACGCTGCATCCGCGCACCGTATCACAATGGCACCACTAACTTCGTTAGTAGGTAACAGCAGAGAAACAGAGAACGAGAGCGATATCCATCGCACCGCTTGCCAGTCATGTCGGCGCCAACGAGCACGCCGCCCTCGCCGTGGTCCTTGGCCTCCTTGCGGTTGTACGCGAACGGCAGGTCGATATCGTAGAGCTCGGCGTACGCGATGGCCACCGCCGCCGAGAGCGTGATGCCCTTGTACGCCGGTCCGAAGAGCACGTCGAACTCGACGCCGCTCGCGCGGATCGCCCGCGCGTAGAACCGGCCGAGCTGCCCGAGCGCACGGCCCGTGCGGAAGAGCCCAGCGTTGAAGAAGTACGGGCTCTTGCGCCCCGACTTGAGCGTGAAGTCGCCGAACTTGAGCACGCCGAACGAGAGCGCGAACTCGATGAACTCGCTCTCGCGCGAAGCGATCGCCGTGGAGGACGCGTTCGCCACCTTCGCCTTGCGCACCGCGTTGATCGCGTCACGCAGCGACTCGGCCGCCGCCTTCGGGTCCGCGGCCTTCGAGATGCCGCGCGAGACCGGCACGAGGAGCCCATAGCCGTCCGCCGAGAGCCCCGCCGCCACCGCCTCCTCGAGGTTGCCGCCCTGCGCGCCGATGCCCGGCGCGAGGATCCAGAGCGTGGGCGTCACGGCGCGCACGCGGCGCAGCGCGTCGACGTCTGTGGCGCCGACCACGAGCCCGACGTTGTCCTCTGCGTTCCACTGCTCGCACTTGAGCGCGACCTCCTCGAAGAGCAGACGCGAGTTGCCCACACGCAGCGACTGGAAGTCGTTCGCGCTCGGGTTCGACGTCTTGCAGAGCACGAAGCAGCCGCGCTCCGGGCGCCCGCGCACGAACGGCTCCACCGAGTCGGCGCCCATGTACGGCGCCAGCGTGATCGCGTGCGCCTCGAGCTGCTCGAACGCCGCCGTGGCGTACGCCGCCGCCGTCGTGCTGATGTCGCCGCGCTTGGCGTCGAGCAGCACGGGGATGCCCGCGGGGACCGCGCGGATGACCGCGTGCAGCGCAGCGACGCCCTCGGCGCCGAACGCCTCGAAGAACGCGGCGTTGGGCTTGAAGGCCGCCGCTACTCCGTGGGTCGCCGCGATGAGCCGCTCGCAGAACTGCTGCGCGGCCGCCGCCGTGGGCTCCGGCAGCTCCGACACGTGCGGGTCCAGTCCCACGCACAGCAGCGAGTCCACGGCGTCCACGCGCGCGCGCAGCTGCGCGAAGAAGCTGCTGCTGCCGCTCGAGCTCATAGTGCTATGCTGCTGCTGGGTGGCGATATTGAAGCAGGTTGCGAAATGACTGGTTTGGCTCGGAACGCGGTGGCGGCGCTAGTGACGAAAACGAGGGATGACGTGCTCGTTCGTGTCATGATCGGGATCCGATGGCCGAAGATCTGGCGCTCGCGCCGACGACACGATGTGGGCGGCTACGCGTCACGCTCTCTCTCTCTCTAGCGCTGTGTATGCGAGCACATCGCAACAGTCTCCGAGCGCCAGTCTCCGCCCTCTTTATATTTGCTAGAACCTCCCACGCTCGTCTCGGAAACTAACTCGCGCTCGCCCTCGCGGGACGCCGCTCTCCTACACTTGGTAGCCGCGCTTGGAAGAGCCCGCGAGGCGGTCGACGACGTCGCTGATGCCCGGGAGGCTCAGCACAGTCCCGACGACCGGCGTCTGGCGCAGGAAGGCGACGGCGACTGGGAAGAAGGTGCCGAAGAGGTTGAGGAAGCCGAAGGACTGCACCGCCATGCCGATGATCGGGTAGCGCAGCAGCACGAGCAGGATGCCTCCGAGGAAGCACACGATGCCGCGCCAGCGCTCGCGCCGCGTGAAGAAGCGCACGGTGCGCGAGAGGCCGATCGTGAGCGCCAGCCCGCAGAGGAAGAGCACGTCGCCGAGCGCCAGCAGCGCCGCGTCGAAGAAGAGCAGCACGCCGAGCAGCAGGAACGCGAAGCCCACGCCCAGCAGCAGCGTCCCGATCTTGCGGTTGTCGTCCAGCATCGCGGTGGTGCGCGGGCGGCAGCTCGAGTGTGGCGCTTGCTTGCTTGTTTGGTGTTAGGTGTTGCTTGTTTGTGTGAGGGAGGCAAGAGCTGCATAGTGATAAAAGGGAGTATGTGATTTTTATCACTATGCCATTCGCCCGTTACGCTGACGCTCGATGCGCTGGACGGAGATGACTCGCCGGAAGGAGCTCACTTCGTATCCACGCCACGTGACGTCACGACACGACACGACACGGGACACGGGCGCAGGCAGATGGGTGGCTAAATACTCTACAGCTTCGTTGTTGTGTGTCGTTATAAGAAATGCGCTCTAAAGAGTAACGCAGGCGGCTCGGACTCGCGCGCCAGCGGTGGTGCGGCGGCCTCCCGAGTCCGTCCGCCCTCTTCAAAAAAAGCCCCGCTTCCTCCTCCTTCTCTCTCCCTTCCAGCCTACAAACAGTGAGCTAGGACGGCAGGCAGCCCAGCGGGTGAGGACTGGGACACCCGGCGGTCGGGCGCGATGAGATCGCCATGCTTGTCAAGCGCCTTTAGTAGCTCGTCGACGCCGCAGTTGGCGCGGAGGACTCGTCATCGTCGTCGTCTTGGTCCTGCGGGCCCAGCGACGCGTCGTCCTCGTCCTGGCTGCTCTCGTCGGTTGCCGTGTCCTCGCTGTCTGAGTGCGACGGTGACGACGGCGACGTGGACGCACCCGACGACAAATCGGTCGCCACGATCTTCATGCCACTGCTGCTGCTGCCCTCCGGTAGCAAGTGTGCCATCCGCTTCGCCTTCGCCGCCAGGTACCCCTGGCTGTGCTCGCCACCCTCAATGATCACCGGCAGGCGGCCGTCCACGACGATGGACAGCTGGCTCAGCAACCGGATCTTGCGCGGGTTGTTCGTGAGTAGCCGGATGGACTTGATGCCGAGGTCCTGCAGGATCGCCTGCACAGGCTCGTATGACCGGTAGTCGTCCTTGAAGCCCAGCACGCGGTTCGCGTCCACGGTGTCGAGTCCCTTCTCTTGCATCGCGTACGCCATGATCTTGTTCGCGAGCCCGATGCCGCGGCCTTCCTGTGGCATGTAGATCACCACGCCGCCATGCGCGCGCGTGTATTCCTTGGCGAACTGCAGCTGCTCCTTGCAGTCGCACTTGAGCGACCCGAAGACCTCGGACGTGAAGCACTGGTCGTGCACGCGCACAGGCACGCCGCTCTTGCCTGCGACGTCGCCAGACACCATCGCAATCGGCTCGCTCTCGCGCAGCGACCCGCTCGCACGGTACGCGCGCACGCGGAACACGCCGTCGCTCGTGGGCAGCCGCGTCTCCGCCACGAAGCGCGTCGTGATGTTATCGCCGAGGCACGTGAGTCCCGGCGCGTCGTCCTCGACGCCAAACGTCGCCGCTGGGCTTGCGCTTGTGTCCGGGCGGTCGCAGGCGGCATCAAGCGCCGCGCTTGCACTGAAGTTGGCGATGGTGGCGGCGGCGACGACGGTCTCCTGCTGTGTCATGGTGCGGGGGGATGGAAGAGGTGGAGGGGGCTGCGGCAGCCGACGCACACGGAGCAGCAGGGCTGCTTAGCTTGCTCGACGACGGAGCAGGAGGGAGATGGCGACGTACGCGCGCTGCCGCTCGATTCGAAGAGTGAGCACAAGTTTGGAACGTGTTTTGCCTCGACGCCAGCGCATTTGACTTGCTTTCAGTATGTCCCGCATTTCGCAATTCGGAAACCGATTTGAAAGGGTTCACGTGAACAGCTCGAGTTGACTCGTCTATGCGACAGCAACCATACATTGATTTATTCACAAATCTCGAGAACGCAATTCGCGCGGGCAGAGCGCGACTGGCCGCGCTGCATGGACTCGTTTGCGCTCTGCGTTCGCCCATGAGACTGGCACGTCATGGGCACAGGCCAACATGACCGCGCTGCACTGGTACGTGAAGCGTTCCGACGTGTGCGTAGGAGCAACATCAAGAGAGTAGCTGTGTACAAGCGTAGTGTAGCATAATCACACCAGGGTTTGTATGATTTCGACAGTGAATGGATCACGTATCGAGTTCGCTTCTAACGAGTGCGCGCGAGACACAGTAGTTCTTGTACCGAGTGGTAGGTCGTGAAGGCTGGCACGCGCTGTTTAGGCGAAAGAGCCTGGCGAGACCCTCCCGCATCAAATGGCTCGGAAGTGCTAATTTTGATCGAATCAGGTCTATTTATTGTGTAGTGGGAGTGTGCGTGCGACATGTAGTGGACGTATATATCTGTGTAATGTCGGATATTAGGGCAGACATCCTGATCGAGTTGTCAGACGAAGCCATTCGGTAGTAGTCGGTAGGGTTGTTCTCCTGACTTCATCAGCCTAATCGAAATTGCAACCCTAATGCTGAATCCCAAAATAGCTGTCCAATAACGAACTGCTTATACAATTTACACGTAATGAGTGCTTTTTGCGAGCCTGCAAAATATCTGCATGTTTTGCAGCAAAATGTGCGACGTACTTTGCAAAAAGAGTGCTGCCAACTCTGTGCGAGGCCACCGAGCGTGAGAGCGTGTGGTAGTCCTTCATGTCGCCCACGTATGGGTTTGACATCCTTTTTGAAGCGGACCGGGCTGGACCTGACCGGGTCGTCCGTTGCCTCCGCTTTGCGCTGCCTGCCGCCGCCGGCGAACACCTGCTCGCACTCGTCGATGTAGATGCAGTGCCGCGACCTTACTGAGCTGGAACGCCATGTGCACGAGCTTCGTCGACCCGGCCTTGCCCAAGAACTTGCCCCCGAGGGTGCTTGGCGACGTGCTAAGCAGGAGCGCATCGGTCTCGGTCGCGATCACGCTCACGAGCATCGTCATGCTTGCGCCTGTCGGGCCGTACAGCAGGATCTAGCGCATGTGCGGCATCTTGGCGCCAACCCGAGCAACAGGACCACCTCGTTCTGCTGCACGCGCACGTCGAGCGACACGTCGTCCTCCTTCGTCCAGCGACCCAGCGGTGACAGCGACAGCACCGAGTTCTTGTCTCTCTGCCGGAGCCGCCGCTCGTGCGCGTTGTTCATCAGGTACGTGTGGCCAGTGTGCGCTGGGTTGTGCGTCTAAACGCGAGCACGACGTCGGGATGGAGCTCCGCGAACTTGTTGCGCAGTTCCGTCGGCGGTAGGCGGTACTGGTCCAGGTCGTCGTGGTACCGCACCCGCTTGAGCAGCGCGATCTCGCGGCCGAGCAAAAGTTCGCCCGAGAGCAGAATCTCCTGGATTCATGGATGATGTTGTCGGCCGCCTCGGTGCACAAAGTGCTGAGCTTCATGTGCTCACTGCTGTCCCCGCGCGCGGTACTATCGAGAGCGAGCTGCAGCGCCATGAGTGGCCCTTCGAACAGAAATCCAGACGGCGGCGCGTTGGAGGACACAGAGCCGCCGCTGCTCCACTCAACACGGGACTTCCGCCGAGCGCTCTGTGCTGGCACACAGTACGTCATGAATCATAGTCTTGTATGTATGGGCTCCAACGAGCCAGAGTCGAGTGGTTTTGCCATCTTGGATGTGGTACTAAGGCTGGAGGAGCAGGCGCTGGGAGATTGTGGCCGGTTCGATTTTAAGCCAGCGATACCTCGCGGCGTGGAATTTCCCTCCACAGCCACACACCAACAGAACACCAGACCAACAAGTAGCCCTCAAGCACTACAACCAGCTCTCCTCCATCCTTTCTTCCGACTCGTGTGTCTGTTGCTGCGCCAGTTCCGAACTCAAGTCTACACAGCTGCGAGAGTCCGGGTCATTCGGACCGTGTATCAAGCTGAATAGCTCACATTTCACAGACAATATCCAGATTATGCTGATTTCACCAAAAACGGCAACATTCGATATCTCCGATTATAAAATCCAGCGATTCCATGACAAGGGTGAAGTGGCTACGCTCCCGCATCTTCGCTAGTCGTTCGTGGCAGTATGTCCACAGTCTGCAAGACGCCCTGCACCGCACAAGCGCTTGTGCTCTGATCCATTCTCGAGCTCCACCAGAGTGCTTTAAACGCAAACAACCATGGCAGTCAAGAGCGCCGGGTGTCGCGCTACATTGTTCGCGCTCGGTATCGTGGTGATTCTCTTTGTCGAACTCGCGATATCTGCGTCGTGTCCGTCGGTGCCCAAGAACGTGCTCACGTTCGAGTGCGATGGCGCCTGCAAGAACGGACAACCCTGCATGGCGGCAGAGACCAACGCGAGCAGCGCAAGCATCGAGAGCGGTATCAGCTCCTCGGATTGCAAGTGCTTCAACATCAGCAAAGCCGCTCCGAGCACCTACACCGAATTCAAGCTGCTCATTCCTTTCGACGCGGCCGCGAGGTCAGCGATCAACTCATTGAAGCCGTATGAAAAGTACGGCGAAACAGAGAGAGACGACACAAAGCAGTTCGCCTGGGTGAGCGATACTGAACTCACGAAGATCGCGCCGCTCTCAGACATCCCCGAGACAGTGACCACCGTGTGCGTATCTTTCGAGGCTCTTTGTGAGGTTTGCACACTGTTCGTCAGGTACGAGCGATGCTGACGCCGGGTATGTCTCTCTTTTTTCTCATCTACAGCAACATCCAAGGCGGTAGTGTTTTTAGCACAGGTTATAAAGGTGTTCGTGTAAACGTCGACGTGGACAGCAAACTCATCGCGAATCAGAACCAAGTCACGTGGTTCGGGCTCACGAACATGAACCTGGTCTCCACGATCAGCGATATCGCCGCCAACCTGCCAAGCAAGCTGCAGAGGGTCGACTTCTCCAACACTGGGCTGACTGAGTTCCCGATCGCGCTGACGCGTGCCAAAGTTCTCGATACCATGTGAGTACGGATGGATGATCGTGGTGTCAAGGCCGTGAAGGCAATGCATCGAGGCTCACAGATGTCCTCGCTATGACAGGACCTTGGCGTACAACGACATCGAGCACGTGACGAAGGGGCACGAGATACCCTCTCTGAGATATTTGTGCGTCGATACAAGCGGAAGACTATCGATACCTCCTGGGATGCTGACGTGCGCTTTGATATGGCTGTGCTTTAGCGGACTGAACAACAACAAGCTGAAGAGCTTCACCGCGTTGTATCCCAATCTCGAATATCTGTACGTACTG
>JAASFW010000303.1:0-24008 GCA_023334005.1 Globisporangium orthogonon | reverse complement strand
TACCTGCTGTCGCGCGGTGTTGTGCTCGAGCGCCTTCGTTGCGACGACATCTGGATCGGGTCGGATGGCGTCGCGAAGATTTGCGTGTTCGGGTGTCTGGGAGTGGAAGTGGAGACGCGTCACAAGACCGAGGCAACAGATCAAACGGTTGGACAAGCCCGCACTCGGAAGGTAACGCCTGACGTCCGATGGCGAGCACCCGAATGCATTCGAGGCGCACCTGCTTCAGTGGCGTCCAGTGTGTTTTCGCTCGCGATGTGTGTGGTGGAGGCGGTGACAGGAGACGTGCCATGGGGAGCGAGCGAGAGTGACGACATGGTGGCCGCGAAAGTACCAAACAACTGGCGACCCGATCTTCCTGAGGTGCTGTCAGACAAACAGAAGCAACTCATCCGAGAGATGTGGCGATCGGATCCTTCGAAGCGACTGTCTCTCACGACTGTGAGTCTCCAGATGCAGCACCACGCGAGTGCTTCCGAGTCTGAACGCAGTCGTCTTTTAGGTAACGTATATCCCGCCAAAACACGCGGCAGAATGGTGAACCTGGATACGTTCCTGTTCGGCGAGCTCGGATCGACGATGGAGACGTTCCTAGAGAAGCTCGCGCAGAAATGCCGTCTTTGCAAGGAGTCTCCGGAAGCTGCCACGCACATCTTAGAGCGTATGCGCGACGTGTTTGATGTGTTGCGGTCGCAGCACAGGCACGCGAACGACTTGGTTGTCGGGAGATATGTGGCTGTGCTGGTGAGCTTCGACTGGTTCTTGCGCGTCAGTGTGAGCGAGCAGTCGATTCTGCAGCACGCGATGAGCCAGCGGGTGTCCCTGCGCAGCCACGTGTTTCATCGACGCCTGGACGAGGTGGTCGAGCTGCTGTCGCCGCTGACAGTGGACTCGATCCACAAATGGCGAGACGACTCCAGACATGAAGATGGTTCGGATGAGACAGATGCTCATAATGCAGCGAAGCACGACGGTTCTGCAGTAGGTGCAGCAGATGCAGCAGATGCACACGAGAGTGAGGATAGCGAGGGGGTGCATGCAACATCTGTCGTACCGACGGCTGCCGCGACTTTGCGTTCGACGGACGGACCCGTGAAGATCGTGCGGTTCGAGACGAACGAACAGAACGAGCGGTTCCCGACGCTGGGCAATGCTCTGGGCGACACGAACGCCACGCGTCAACGTACTGGAGGCGGTGGCGATGATGATGCAGCTCCTGCTGCCAGTACACCTCATGTAGACAGCGAGGAGAGCCAACCGTGGCGCATCCACCTATACGATCTCAAGTACAACCCGAGTGCGGACTTGATCGGAAAAGGTGCGTTCGGCGACGTGTTCAAGGCGACGTGGCGCGACACGCGTAGTTCGTATGCATTATTGCCTTGTTCGCGTAAGCACAGCATCAAAACTTGGCCAGCGCAGTGCTGGTCAGGAAGAGATGGGTTCACTCGGTTGTTGACTTTGGCGACTAGAAAGATGCAGACGGCTATAACTTCCCTCTTGGTGTTTGTATGCTGAACAAACCTCGCTCAGCTAGTAAGGAGTCAAAATCGCCAAGTCTTATCCCTATATTTTCTACTTTCTATCCTAAAAGAACGCTCATCATTTTCCCCAAACAATTGCACCTCATATTAACATTTTGTATGGACACAAGCAACAGGAGCAGCAAGGACAGCAGCGCTGGGTGTGCGCCGCCGGCGCTTGCGCTCCGCAAGAAGTCCAAGAAAGGCGCGAATACCGCGTCCGGTTCTGGTAAAGCAGCGGCTACTGCTACTGGTAGGAGTAGACGGCCCGCCGAGCGCGACGAGAGCGAGTTCGTGAGCGTGGCCGTGGGCATGCGGGAGCTGCAGCGGCGACTCGCGAACGCCGGAGCTGCTGCTGCTGCTTCTGAAAATGCGCAGACGGTGCCACCGGCGCAGCCGAAGAAACGTGCGAGAGCCACAACAACAGCAGCAGCAGCAGCAGCAGCAGTAGCAGCCACAGTACCAGCAACAGAGAATCAGAAGAAACAGAAGCAGAAGCAACCGCCGAAGAAGCAGAAGCAAGCGGCGCGCAAACCCACGATCGCCGACATCCGCGCCGAGCTGCTCCGCGAGCAGCAGCTGCGCGTGGATATGCGCGTGCGAACGCTGCAGTGCGCTAGCTGCCAGCGCGCGACGCTGGAGACGGAGGCGGAGACAACGGAGGGACTTGTGCAGACGGATGGTGGTCATCATCACTATCAACAGCAGCAACAGCAACAGCATGCGCAACCGCAGCTACAACAGCATGCGCAACCGCAGCTACAACAACAACAACAGCAACACCAAGTGTACCAACAGCAACTACAACAGCAACAACATCAAGAGTACCAACAGCAGCAGCAACAACAACACCAGCAGCAGGCGACTGCGGTGGCGTTGGCAGTGGCAGCACCACCAGTGAAGGTGAAGTCAGAGTTTGTAGAGCACCACCACCCTACTACTGCTACTACTGCTGCTGCGGCTGATCTTAAGGCACCTGACTCGATGCAAGCCGTCGTCGGGAGTGCTTCGCCGAACTTGATCCCGACTCGGCATGCTGTGCCGTCCAATCAAGCAGCGCCGGCTTCAGCTTCGGTCGCTGCGCCACCACTCGAAGTTCCTATCAAGAACGAGTTCATCGACGATGACTTGGACGAAGATATGGCTTTCGTGCTGGCGCTCGAGCAGGTCGAGCGCAGTCTCGCGACTCCGGTGAAGCAGCCGTCGTCACAACTGGTGCTTACTCCAATATCCCAGGCAATGGACAAACAGCATATGCAACAAACGTCGAATGTACAACCCGAGAGCGCCGCTTCGCAGCATACTATCAAGCTTGAGCCACCGAGCCTTTCCCAGGTACGACTACGTACACGCTTATTGATCTCACACGTACCCTCTTACTTTTCATCTGATGCCATTGCTTCACGTTGATTCCACGTTCCTCCCTCTCTCGCCCGCCGCAGCGGCAACCAGCGCCAGCCATGTCCGAGACGGAGATGCTGCGAGAGTACGAGCGTCTTAAGCGGGAGAACGAGCTGCTTCGGCAGTCGAACGTACTGCTCCAGGCTGCGGCTGGACCATCATCGTCATTCTCGTCGGCTGCTCCTACCAGTTCGGTGTCTTCTTCGCTCGTACGGCATCCATCGCCGCTGATCCACCACACTTCGTATCAGCCACCTGTCTCTGTTCAAAGTGCTGCTACCACACTCACACAGACACAACCTGGAGAAACAGCGGGGATACCACTGATGGACAGCAGATATGAGCAACGCCCACAGCCTGCAGATGTGCATTCGCTTGCGCACGAATCGCATCGCCAACCGTCGACTGATCACACTCTTGGTATCGAGAGTGATCGGGCATCCAACGAGATGCAGCAGGGAGGAGAGAGATCAGAAATTGCGGCAATGGAAGTCGCTGATCATGGATCGTGCAACCAGGAAACAACGCAGACAGCTGTCGAAGCGAGGACAAGTGTGGACGGTCGAGACACTCGCGATGGCGACGCATTAGCGATCAAGCGTACACCTTCTGGTAGCGAGGCTGTGAAGATGGAGCTGTGCGAGGACTCGTACTACTTGCAACAAGCAGAAGCAGTCGAATGGCGTATGCGTGACTTGCCGCATGACGATGGCGACAGGAATGCAGCTCAGCATGACGGCTCACACGCTATTGTCAATGACGAACACGTTCACGTCAGCAGAAGTGCCAGCGAGTTCACTCAAGAGCCTGATGTGGTGAGAGAAACACGTGGCGATGAAGACAACGACAAGAGTGTACAGAGCCATCCGTCGCACGAGGCCGAACCGAGCCAAGGCGACGATGCTGGACAGAAGAAGGACGAGGGCGATGAAGACGACGAAGCGGAGTACGAGGCAAGTCAGGAGGTCCCAGTTCGAGGATCAACGATTGATCGGGGAAATTACGATCAATACAAGGCAGCCCGAGACGACGATACAGATACGGATGGTGACGACGAGGACGAGGGCGAGGATGATGGCGACGATGGTGAGGAGGAGGAGACCAAAGTCATCGAGAGCGGGGACGTGGATATGATTGACGCTGTGCAGGATGCGACTTTGGGTACCGCTGGCAACGAAGTGTGGAGTGCTGGTGTCAGTCATCGAGAAACCGGCCATTTTGCACAAGATAACACTCTCAGCCGCGTTCGTGAGTCTGCGGACGGTATCGGTGCCGTTGGACTGGTGCTCGCATCAGCGGGTGAGGACATGGCTTCTACATCGTCAAGTTCAGATCACGGAACTGCTGTTTCGAGCGGTTCGTACATGGGCGCGCATGAGACGGCGAGTCGCTCGAGTCAGGCTGCGGGGGAAGATCAACCGATGCAAAGTGAAGAGGTCTCAGCATCTACTGTCCACCACCACATAGAACGCGACGACACCGCTGCAGTGAAAGTGGAAGCCTATGACGAACCTTTCGAGCTCCTCTCCGATTCCTCACTTTCGAAGTCGAATACGAAGAATACTCGACGCCGTGTGCGCGCCATTTCGTCATCAGATAGCGAAACCGAGTTTGACGACGACAATGGCGACGAGGATGAAAGCGACAGTGACGAAAGCGAGGATGAGGATGCTGATGATGCAGGCGACGATAGGGTCCTGAACGGTCTCGAAGCAGCTCTCAAAGCTGCGGCAGGCGGCAGCGCGACGAACGTCCGTAAAACCACCTCACCGAAGAAAGCGACCAATGCGCGTCAGTCTCACAGAACGTTCTCGCTCGAGGCGACAAAGAGTGGCGATCGAGTGAAGTTCAGCGTGGATACCGGCAACCAAGCGAAGAAGAAACGCTCACGAACGAGTGACCAGGCAGATTCCGACAGCGAGACAGCTGGGACAGGGAAGAGAGTCGCGCGACCGACCCCTCAGCATGGGAACGGCGCATCGATTATCGGCATCGGTGGTGTAGGCAACACGAAAAGCAGCAGCAGTAGCAGTAGCTCTGTCAAGAGCTCGCTGTTGTGGCCCACGTTGGACGATTTCTACGACTTCGTTCTCGATCTGTCTCCACGGAGAATCGAAGTCTCGCAGAGGCACCAGGCAACTCTACGGCGCTACTCCCGTGGAACGCTTCCGGCGACGTACCCAAACCTGAACGAGTACACGAGCGTGCAGATCGAAGCGATCATGGAGGAGCTCGTGGCGTCGCTCCGCAGCTCCGAGCAAACGAGGAGTCAGCATAACTTCAAGAGCTTGCAGTTGACGTCAGTGTCGCCATGCGGACGCGGGCAGGGTAATGGCCAGCAAGCGTCGTTCTTGGATGGGCAGCGGCTCACTTCGAGCACGATCTTCATGGAGAGCGGCTTCAGCGGGTCGACGTCCAACAATCATGACTATATCCTCACGTTCCAGCCGCAGCTTATGGGGAAGAAAGGCTCGTCATCGTCGTCGTCAGGGGATTTTGCCAGTGGTGACTTGGTCTTTCTACAGTCGCCTCGGTGGAAGGACTACGAGCTGATAGCGTACGGCGTCGTACTGTGCAACTCGGTCGTCGCAGTTGATGGAGGAGGGTCGGATGGCAGAGGTGGAGGCGGGAACAGAGGCAGTGGTCACGACAATGATCTCGTGTGCGTGTTGGTCCGGACACAAAAACAAGACTACGCGAACCCGAAAGAGAACTTCTCGGTGCTCACGGAGATGTGTCTCGCGAACCAGCGGTCGCCGAAGTGGAAGTGGCGTCTGGGCTACGTGCACAATCTCACGACGAGCGCACGCGAGTTCCAGGCGATGAAGTCTGTGAACTTCTTCTCGCCGGCAACGAAGCGCTCGTTGTTGGAAGGCACGTTGAACGCGACGGACACGGAAAGAGCAGCGGCAAAGCAGCAGCAGCAGCCACAATCGAGAGAGAAGGAGACAGGGAAAGATGGCAAGGCGGCATCCTCTTCCGCGAATATAGCTGCTGGTGCTCTTGGTAGCAGTCACAGTGTCAAGAAACCGAGCCGCCTCGCGCCCGCACTGCTGAAAGAGCTCGAGAGGAAGTACAACTCTTCGCAGCTCGATGCTATCCTCGGGTGCATCGGCGACGAGAACCATGTGATCATCCAAGGACCGGTACGTCGTCATCTTGGAGAGTGTGGTTGTGGTGCTGTATGTTATAGTATGTTGTGCTGACGCATTGTATGCAGCCTGGCACAGGTAAGACGAAAACCATCCTTGGCGTGCTGAGTGCACTGCTCGATGGCGCTGCTGGAACCGGTTCGACAAAAGCGAAAGAGTCGACACGCATCCGCGTCGGCGCTTCGCTCGCAAGCGGTTCGTCGGCGACGACGAGAACTGTCGCGGAGACGTCCGTCCGCATCCTGGTGGCAGCCCCTAGTAACGCCGCGGTGGACGAACTGATCGTGCGCTTGCTGAGCGAAGGTGTGTACGACGGCACGAAGCGCTGCTCGTACCGTCCACGCATCGTGCGAGTCGGTCGCCCTGAGAGTCTTCCATCGCAGCAGTCGTCCTCCAAGGCGAAAGGAGGCGAGCTGCAGACGGACAGCAAGAAGATCAAGAAGGCCAAGTGGCGCAAGTACGCGAAAGAAGTGGAGGAGATCCTGCTCGAGAGCCTCGTGGCGAAGCACAAGAACGCGTTCCCGAACGCCCGGGTAGCGCGCCAGGGCATCCTCAAGAGCGCGCAGGTCGTGTTCTGCACGCTGAGCGGCGCCGGGTCGGTCGGCATGTGCGACTTTGCACACGAGTTCGACGCGCTGGTGATCGACGAGGCGGCGCAGGCGGTGGAGGCGAGTGCGCTGATCCCGTTCAAGTTCCGCCCTCGTCGGGTCGTCCTGGTGGGCGACCACCGGCAGCTGCCGGCGACTGTGATCTCCAAGAAGCTGCTGGACATGGGATATGACCGCAGTCTCTTCCAGCGCTTCGTCGAGAACGGCTCCCGCGTGTTCCTGCTCGACAGGCAGTACCGCATGCACCCGAGCATCGCGGCGTTCCCGTCGAGTTACTTCTACAGCGGCAAGCTCGTGCAGGACGCCAAGATGGAGGCCTGGACTGCGCGCAAGTACCACGCGAGCCCGCTCTTCGAGCCGTTCGTGTTCTATGACGTGGCCGGCGGGCAGCAGAGCCAGGTGAGCGGCTCCAAGTCGCTGCGCAACCTCCCCGAGGTGGACTTTATTCTGCTGCTCGTACGCAGGCTGCTGCAGCAGTTCCCGGAGATGGACTGGCGCAAGAAGATCGGGATCATCGCGCCGTACAAGCAGCAGGTCTACGAACTCGCAGCGCACCTCGAGCGGCTCGAGCACGACGTGGCCCAGCAGCTCGAGATTGAGGTGAACACCGTCGACGGCTTTCAGGGCCGCGAGAAGGAGATCATCATTTACTCGTGCGTGCGCACGAGCAGCGGGAAGCGGCGCCACCAGAGCTCCGGGCAGCACCAGGAGCTTGACGCGTTCTGGGCCGACGAGCGCCGCATGAACGTCGCGATCACGCGCGCGAAGAGCAGCCTCTGGATCGTCGGCAACGCGCGGCTGCTGGAACAGAGCCGCGCGTGGCGCGCGCTCATCCGCGCCGCGAAAGACCGCAAGCGTTACCTGCTCAGCACGGACGCTGGGCTATAGAGAAAGGAAGACAACACACAGCGCAATAGAGAAATGCACCTTCCTACCTACCGCCTGCCGTGCCCATGCGACTCTGCACCTCGGGCGCACTACACTAGCTGCTCGTCGCTCAGGTGAGCCATCCCTGCTCGTCCCAGTTTCCAGCGCTTTGATCGTCGGCGCCATTTTCCGGCACACTTTAGCCAGTCATTTTCATTCCGGCGATGAGCGCTGCCGGTGGCGCCGCCGCGGGGGATGATGACGCGCCGCTGCTGCGCGTGCAGTTCGTGCGCGGCGGCGCGCGCGCGGCGCTTGGGCTCGCGAAAGTGTACCTGAGCCCCGCGGACATGGGCGCGCGGGCGCTGGACGCTGGCGCGGTGGTCGCGGTGATCAGCAGCGAAGGTCGCCGCCTACTGCTCTGCGGCGTCGCGTGGCCGCTGGATACCGTCAAGCGCCGTGGCGTGGGGCTCAGCGCCATGTGGGAGCGCCACGCGGCGGCTCAGGTGCGCGACGGTGTGCGGGTGCTGCCGCTGCGCGAGGCGCGCGTGTTCGTCGCGCTGGCATCGAAGCCGGCCGTCGCTGTGAGTCTGCGTATGGTTTCGCGCGCCGCCGGTGGTCGCTCGCCCACCGCTGACAAGGAGCGTGCGCTACTGTCGCGCTATGTGACCACGATGCTGGACGGCGTGCTGTTGCACGTGGGCGCGCTGCTGTCGCTCTCGGTGCACGGCGTGGCGACGGTCTTCGAGGTAGTTGCGGTAGAGGGCAGTGAGGACACGACCGGTAGAGACCGTGACGAGGAGAATGTGACGCTCGTGCATCGAATGGCACGGAGCGCGCGCCTCCACATCCAGTGGGAGCCGCCAGAGGAGCAGAACGAGATGCCGATTGAGAACCAGCTCGCAGGGCTCACACTCACCTCAACGGATGCAGAGAACCCACCGCCACCATCATCGATATCACCAACAGACTCGACAAAGCAGCAGAGCAGCGCGAGTGCGCCGCTGCGCGGGTTCGCGTCGGTCGGCGGGCTGAAGACGGAGATCGAGACGATCCGACAGATCATCGAGCAGCCGCTCGTGAACCCCGACATGTTCCGGAAGTTCGGTCTGCCGCCGCCCAAAGGGCTGCTCATGTTCGGCCCGCCCGGCACTGGCAAGACACTCATCGCGCGCGCGCTCGCCGCGGAGCTCCACGCCAAGATCTTCTTCATCAACGGCCCCGAGGTCGTGAGCAAGTACATCGGCGAGAGCGAGGCGAACCTGCGCCGGATCTTCCAGAGTGCCGCGCGCGCCGCGCCGTCCCTCGTCTTCATCGACGAGATCGACGCGATCTGCCCCAAGCGCGACGGCCGTGTGGGCGACATGGAGAAGCGTATGGTCGCGACACTGCTCACGCTCATGGACGGGCTCGAGAAGAACGCGCAGGTGGTGGTGCTCGCGGCGACAAACCGGCCGAACGCGCTGGACCCGGCGATCCGGCGCCCCGGA
The DNA here is from genome assembly GCA_023334005.1 of Globisporangium orthogonon. Taxonomy (NCBI): domain Eukaryota; phylum Oomycota; class Peronosporomycetes; order Pythiales; family Pythiaceae; genus Globisporangium; species Globisporangium orthogonon. Next base: position 14,970 of record JAASFW010000303.1, on the reverse strand, counting down.
CGCTTTGATCGGGAGGTCGAGATCTCGATCCCGAGCGCGAAGGACCGACTCGACATCTTGCGCGTAGCACTCGCACGACTACCGCACTCTATTTCAGACGAGGAGCTCCAGGAGCTCAGCGGGTCGGCGCACGGATACGTCGGCGCCGACCTCAGCGCGTTGTGTAAGGAAGCCGCGCTGCTGGCACTGCAGAGGTCGTTTGCTCTCCGACGCGATATGCAACAACAGCAAAAACAGCAACCGCAGCAACAACAAGAGCAGCTCTCCGCTGCCTGTACTGCTGCTGGCTCTTCTAGCACACTTCACGCACTTGATCCGTCAGTCGAGCTGCCGACGTTCACAGTCGAGATCGGGGACCTCAAGCGCGCGATGCGCGGCATTCGCCCGAGCGCGTTGCGGGAGATCGCAATCGACGTGCCGCGCGTGCTCTGGAGCGACATCGGCGGACAGCACATGATCAAACAGCAGCTGAAGGAGGCGGTGGAGTGGCCACTTAAGCACCCGGAGGCGTTCGTGCGCATGGGGATCCGTCCGCCGAAGGGTGTGCTGCTGTACGGTCCCCCCGGATGCAGCAAGACGCTGACCGCCAAGGCGCTGGCGACCGAGAGCTCCATGAACTTCATCGCGATCAAGGGTCCCGAGCTCTTCAGCAAGTGGGTTGGCGAGTCCGAGAAGGCGGTGCAGTCAATCTTCCGCAAGGCACGCGCCGCGGCGCCGACCGTCGTGTTCTTCGACGAGATCGACGCAATCGCGAGTCAGCGCGGGGGCGACGGCGGCTCCCAAGTCGCGGATCGCGTGCTGAGCCAGCTGCTGACCGAGTTGGACGGCATCGAGCCGCTCAAGCAGGTGCTCGTGGTGGCGGCGACGAACCGCCCCGACCTCATCGACAGCGCGCTCATGCGTCCCGGCCGCATCGACCGTGTGCTGTACGTGGGTCCGCCGGACCTGCAAGCGCGCCGAGAGATCCTGACGATCCACTGCCGAAGCATGCCGCTGCACAGCGACGTGGACCTGCAGGAGCTGGCGATCGCGACGGCGCAATTCTCCGGCGCAGAATTGTACTCTCTGTGTCGCGAGGCAGCGATGGCGGCGATCGAGGAGAACAAGAGCGCCGAGCACGTGGCAACGCGTCATTTCCTGCGTGCGCTCCAGCTGATCACACCGCAGATCGACGCCGCGATGCTCGCGTTCTTCGACAACTTTCGCGTCGGTCGCACGATCAAGTCATAGAGTAGTTGATCGATGAAGAAGGCAGACGTGATTGGAGCGGTTAGTTTGCTAGAGGACAGACGAATAGAAAGGAAGTGAGACTTCGGGTGGCGAACGTGGCGTCAGAAGCGTTCATGTAGAACAGTGTTGATTCGCCCACATGACACCCAGACGACCTAGCACACACTGCCCGCATCCATCCAGCAAGCAAGTGCAACAACAAAAGAGAAGATATCAAGCAAGAAGACGGAGATGATGATGTCGGTCACGACACTCGCGCTCAGCGCGACAAGCGTCAGCTCTGTATTCACACGACCGTGGCAAGTCCACCTGCTACTTGGACTCGGCACCGCCGACACGCTGCTCGGGTCGTTCGATCCCAAGCAGCGTGGGAATGGGCGAGCGACCGCCTTCCTCCTTCGTCTGACGGAGAGAAGGCGGCCGCCGGCGCATTCGGCACGCAGAACTGCTTCTTTTTCGACGCTCCTCGCTCCGACCCGCGCGTCGGATCTTCTCACACTCTCTTGTATCCACGAACACTCTTTGCTGATGTGATGCAGGACAAGCTCACGCTGCTGCTCTCTGTATGGTCGGCGGCAGCTTACAGCGTCGCGCGCACCTCGCGCGTCGCGTCCACCATGTTGCGGAGCGCCGCGATGGTCTCCGGCCACTTGCGCGTCTTGAGACCGCAGTCCGGGTTCACGACGACCTGCGACGCCGGCAGCAGCGCCAAGAAGCTCTTGAGCTTCTGCACGATCTGCTCCTTCGGCGGCACGACCGGCGAGTGGATGTCGTACGTGCCCGGGCCGAGGTCGCGCTGGTACCCGATCGCCTTGAACGAGCGGATCGTCTCGTCATCCGAGCGCGCGTTCTCGATCGAGTTGACGTCCGCGTCAATGTCCGCGATCGCGTGCATGCAGTCCGCAAACTCGCAGTAGCACATGTGCGTGTGGATCGACGTCTCGTTCTTCGCCACGCCCGTCGACAGGCGGAACGCCTTCACCGCCCACGTCAGGTACTCGTCCTTCTTCGCGAGCTTGAGCGGCATGCCCTCACGCAGCGCCGGCTCGTCCACCTGGATGACCGTGCACTTGGCCGCCTCCAGGTCCGCCACCTCATCACGCAGGCAGAGCGCGAGCTGGAACGCCTGCTCCTTGCGCGAGATGTCCTTGCGCGGGAACGACCAGTTGAGGATCGTCACGGGACCCGTGAGCATGCCCTTCACAGGCTTGCTCGTGAACGACTGCGCGACCGCGAACTCGCGCACCGTCATGGCCGCCGGCCGCACGAGGTCCGCAAAGATCACGGGCGGGCGCACACAGCGCGAGCCGTAGCTCTGCACCCAGCCGTTCTGCGTGAACGCAAAGCCCTCGAGCTTCTCGGCAAAGTACTCGACCATGTCCGTGCGCTCCGGCTCGCCGTGCACAAGGATGTCGAGGCCAAGCGCCTCCTGCACGCCAATGTTGAACGCGATCTGCTCGTCGATCTTGGCCTGGTAGTGCTCCAGCGAGATCTCGCCCGCCTTGAGCTTGCGGCGCAGCGCGCGGATCTGCGCCGTCTGCGGGAACGACCCGATCGTCGTCGTCGGCAGCACCGGCAGGCCCTTGAGCTGCTGCGGGCGGCGCTCCGCGAACGGCGACGGGCGCTGGAACTCCGCGTCCGTGACCGCGCCGAGACGCGACTGCACCGCAGCCTTGGACGGGTTCTTCTCGTAGTAGTACGCCCACACCTTCTTCGCGGCGTCGATCTCGCTCTTGGCCGCCTCCGCGCCGTGCAGCGCGATGTTCTTGATCACCGCGAGCTCCGCGAGCTTCTCGTACGCGAACGAAAGCACGCCGAGCAGGCCCTCGGTCTCACCGCCGTTCAGCGCCTGCTCGCACTCGGTCGTGTACGGCACGTGCTGCAGCGACGAGCTCGTCTGGATCGTCAGCGCCGCGTTCTCGGACGCCGCGAGCACCGTCTTGATCTCCTCCACGAGCGCCACCACGTGCTCCGGGTTGAACTTCCACACCGAGCGTCCGTCGATGATACCAGCGCCGAGGCGCTTGTTCGCCGGGAAACCGAACTTCTTGAGCACCGACAGGTTGTCGCCGCGCGTGAAGTCGAGCGACAGCGCCGCCACGTTCGACTCACCGAACCACTGGTACACCTCGTGGTTGATCTCCTCAAAGTACGTCACGAGGTTGAGCGCGATGTCCGCGTGCTCGATCGCGCCCGCCGCGCTCTTCGAGCCGTACACCTTGGGCAGGTACGCCACGAGCTTCTCGGCGCCCGCGGCCACGAGCGACGGCTCGTGCACCTGCACCTCACGAATGCCAAGCGCCGCGAGCTCCGCGAGCAGCTGCGCGTAGAGCGGCAGGAGCTTGTCGAGCACCTCGTCGAAGCTCACGCCGTCAAACTTGGAGAGGCTCAGGTACGTGAGCGGGCCGAGGATCACGGGCACGGTCTTGTTCGGGCCGACAACCGCGAGCGCGCGCTGCACGCCCGCAATGTACGACGCGAAGTTGGCCCGCGGCGCCGTCTTGGCGGTGAGCTCCGGCACCTCGTAGTGGTAGTTGGAGTCGAACCACTTGGTCATGTCGAGCGCCGGGATGCCGTCCACACCGCGCGCCATGGCGAAGTACTGCGGCAGGCCCGGGGCCACGGTGGCAAAGCGCTCAGGCGCCGTGCCGAGGTAGAACGTCCAGTCGAGCACGTGGTCGTAGAGCGAGAAGAGTCCGACGGCCACGCGGCTCACGCCCGCATCCAGCTGCTTGCGCCAGTTGGCGGCCTCCACGGCGTGCGCCACGGCGTAGAGCTCGGTCTCCGAGAGCTTCTGGCGCCAGAACTTCTCGAGCGCGAACTTGAGCTCACGGTTCGGGCCCATGCGCGGGAAGCCGAGCGTGGCAGAGTCGATGGCGAGTGTGGCGGCCATGGTCTTGGTCGGAAGGTAGCTGGGGGAGGACGGAGACGCGGTGCAGATGGTCGTGAGGACGGCGAAGCGCGCACTCAGGAGCAAAAGCGGAAGTGAGAGAGTGCGACGGCAAGCTTCAGCATCCGCGCCTGCTGTGGCGGCTGGTTGCGCATGCCGTGAGCACGTGGATGCATGGGTGGCTGCGGCGTCGGGCGGGAGGGATTACCCGCTGGTCGAGCGCGCCGTAGAAGCAGCGAACTGTGTCGCGAAGCGCAGATGTCGCCCCGCCGCGTTGACGCGAAGGGGTCCAATTTGCGACTGGACCATGCCGAGAGCAAAAGCGACGTGGCTCACGTTCCTTTCTCGCGTGGGATTGGCTGAAAAGACGCATTCCCACACGGGATTGGCTAATCAGCGATCTTTAGCTTGCTGCGAACACTTCAAGCTTGCGGTCGGAATATCGAGTGGCTCACAATGACTTATATGCTACTCTTTGTAAGACTGGATAAACACGCAAAACACTAACACCAGGGGAGTTCCTATTCTTTGCCGTAAAGTTTCTGTTAACTGTCGAGCCGTCCTACCACGTAATCGAACTATCCTGTAGCGTAATCGAACCATCGGTGTGCTAGCCGAGTATGAAGCAACTCGCACGATGACACTCGAAGAAGCGCACCAAACAGACCTCGCTACGTTGACAAGGACATTCGCTCTCTGGCAGCAGACACGCAGGTAGGATCATCTATTGCATCAGGGGCTGGATGGTTGTCACTCGACCTCTCGCGCTTGTCCGAGACATTCTCTCTCAAATGTCGAGTCGTCGAGCTCTTCCACCTATCCAGCCCCAGTCTCCCACTACGAACTCGCCTCGCAGCTTTCTCACGCGCGATCCTTCGCTGGCGATGCGCTCGTGCTGCCGACGAGCTGCTGCGACGAACGATTGCGCTCGATGTGCACGAGGTCGAGGATCTGGCGCGCGTTCCCCGTCGTCGACAGCCACTCCTTGAAGCGCGTCTGGATCACGGTCTCCATCGCGCGCTTCGTCGCCAGGTCGAACTCGTCGCTACGCACGAGGTGCCGCAGCGCCTCCACCGCCTCGTGCTGGACCTTGAGCGCCGCAGCGTACTCGTGCGGCAGCCGGAACGGACGGTCGCCTGTGCTCGGGCACCCCGGCACCTTTACAGGCACAACAACCTCTCGGAACGAAGCGGGCGACTGCACCGAGATCGGCGGCTTCTCACTCTCTCCAGCGCTCTCAACTGCTTACACCACACGACAAGAAGATGAGAGGTTGCAGGTGGCACTCGAGCGAGGGCAACAGCGCGTGAGGACATCGCTTGCCTTTCTCGCTGTCCAGATCCAGGAATGAACTCCACGCCCCAGACGACTCCGGATTGAAGCCAAAGTGTGTGTCAGCCAACTGCTGTGCAAGTCCGCTGTACTTGGCGTTGTACGGCCCGAGCTCCACGCCGACATTCTCGCCACTCATGATCAATGGGAGCTGCGTGTACGCGTTGATTACCGAGTCCAAGCAGTTGCTAGTGAGCACACAAAGCATGCTTTACGTAAGAACTCAACGCCACGCAACACAAGTGCGTCCTAGCCTCGAACTTACCTCACGCGGATGAGACTCGAGACCGCTGTGATGTGGACGTTCTCGCACCGATCCATCGACAGGATCCCTGTGTTCGGCCCCGTGACGATCTTGCAGTTGTTGCACGCGGTGATCATCACGTTCGTATTCTTCGAGACCAGAGCAGACTGCAGCAGTTAAGGCGACTCGCTTTGGCACTCGACCACAGCACACTCGAACGCGCATACATAATCCCACACTAACCACCGAGACGCAAGCATGTGGTCACTGCACACACACATAATCACACGCGCACACACACACATACACTCAAGAGAATCACAGAAAAGAGGATATCGAGTCGTCCCAAGCGCGTAGATGTACGTGTCGTGGCAGGAGAAAATGATGAGATCCGAGCCGCCGCTAGTCGCGCCGAACTCTTCCGCGCGCTTGATGACGGTCGTCTTGGCATAGTTCGCGAGTACCGTCGGAGCTGCTTCCGGCGGCGACGTCGCGGGCGGGGTCTCACCTACAGCCAAGCAGGCAGCACATGGGCAATGAACAGACCAAAACAACACACACCCAGGCAATGAGCGAGATATCCAAGCACAAACGCTTCGTCATCACATGACCGCAGAAGTCTGCCACTTGACGCACTTGATAGCAGAAACGACGAGACCGAGTTGAGCGTGAACCCCACGGGCGGGTACAGCGTCTCATTCAGTGACAGGTTCTTCTTGAAGAACGCGCAGATCTTGGCGCCGTTCTCGGCGCGCAGACCGCCCGCGAGGAACGCGTCGCCCTCGACCTGCTCCGCGTCGCTGCTCGGCGGCCACGATGGGTACGACGCGCTGAGCTTCTGCGACGAGTCGATCATTTCGCTGCTGCCGACGCAGAGCAGGAAGCCAAGTAGGTCGATCTGATCGGCGCTCACGATCGTGCTGCTACCTTCCGAGAGCTCCACGGACGGGTACAGCAGCGCGAAGAGGTCACCGAGCTTCTCGCGCACAAACTCGAGATAGTATGCGTCCGACGTCGAGCGGTCTTGCATGCCGACAGTGTGCGGCGACGCCTGAAGCGTCGGGCTCGCGCTGCCCTTGAGCTGCGGCGAGCGGCTCCCGCTGCCCGAGGACGGCGCGGGCAGCACCGGCGAGCCGGCGCCGACCGCCGCCGCGGCGTCCAGCGCCGCCGCGTGTTCGCGGTACCAGACGGCGTCGAATGGCTCGAGCGAGTACTTGGCGCGCCACGAGTGGGGCTTGACGGTCTGCACGAAGAGAAAGATCGCGAGCTTGAACACGGGCACCTCCTCGCGCGCGAGGCAGTGGTCCTCGTCCAAGTAGGCGGCCGGCGCGCATTCGAACGCGGGCTTGACGGGGATCTTGCGGTGGAACTGCACGAGCAGCAGCCAGAAGGCGCGGTAGTCCTGCTCGCGCCACTGGAACACGTCGGCGACGGCCTCGCGCCAGAACGGGAACCTGTCGCATAGCGAGACACCCCCCGTCAGACACCCCGAAGCGAGTGAAGTGCAAGGCGGTTGGACCGGTTTGACCGGTTGCAGTCGCCTGCGCCTGCCTGCCTGCCTGCCTCAAGCGACGCACGTGACACTGTGCAGGTTGTCGCTCTCGGTGAAGCCGACGCGGCGCTCGGCGTCCGACATCTCGGTGTCGCCGTCGCCGTCGCCGGCTTCCGCCGCCGTTTCCTGCAAGCGCGCGTGCAGCGCGTCGAGCGAGCGCGCGACGTGCGCGACGGTGAGCGTGGCCGCATGGCGCGAAGGGAGCACGAGCAGTCCGAGCTCGAAGAGCTCGAGCCGCAGCCAGATGCGGGACGTCGGCATGTGGTCGCCGCTTCGTGGTGGTTGCCTGTGGTGTGGTGCGGCGTCCAGAGAGCGAGAAAGCGGGTGGAAGCCTAGTGAAGAAAGCGAGGGGCGAGCACCAGGTCTCCCTGTATTTTATCACGAGGCGGAAAACACAGAAGAAACGCCATCAGCGTCATGGCGACGACGACGATGATGGCGAGGGCGGGAACGACGTCGCCGTCCGAGTCGGCGACGTGACGGCGGGGGCGGCAGCGTCGGGAGGCGGCGGCGCGAGCGGCGGCCCGAGGTACGGCTCCGACACGACGGCGAAGTGCTCCGGGTCGAACACCTCGAGCGCCACGAGCGCCGGCGCCGGCGGCCATGCGCCGCCGAGCACGCGGTAGTACGTGCAGTCGCGGCCGTCGTCCGGCTCGTACGGCGGCGTGAGGATGTCGAAGATCGCGCAGCCGAGCGCGTCGCCCGCCACGAACTCGTGCAGGTTCCCGTGGTCCGGCAGCAGCTCCGTCGTGTGCGGCGCGCTGATCTGCTCGTCTGCGCACACGCGCGCCAGCAGCGGCGCTGCCGCCGTGGCATGCGCAGCGCTGCCGTCGCTTTCCGCGGCGTCCGACGCCGGAACGAGGTCGCACGAGCGCACGTGCAGGCTGCCGTAGAGCACGCGCGAGATGACGCTCATCTCCGGGTGGTCATGCAGCGGGATCGACGCACCGGGCGGCAGGATGAAGATCCTGTACACCGCACGCGCCGCGTGAGCCCATCATCCCGTCTTGTTCTTCTCACGTACCGCTCTCGCAGCGCGCGACGCACCCCATGGAGAACTTGTCGTCTTCCCAGATGTGCTGGTACCGCACGCGCGGCGGCTTGCGGGCCGCCTGTGTCGACTGCTGCTGCTGCTGCTGCTGCTGGGCGTCCGGGACGCGTAGCTGGACTGCACGAGACGCCCAAGCACGAGGTCAGCGATCTACCATCCCTTGCTCGTCTAGACGGTGGCGCGGCACGCACAGTGGGTGGGCAACAGCTCGTCGCACAGCGCCTTGATTGGCGCGATCTCGGCCGCCGACAGCGCGTGCGCGCCGCGCTTGCGGAACGCCTGCGCGAGCGCCAGCTGGATCTTCTCGAGGATGCGCCGGCCGGCCGCCAGGTCTGCCGCCGCCGCCACCACGCTGGACGCCGCCGCCGCGCTGCCGTTGCCGAGAATGGCGCGCCACGCGGCCGCCATGAGCTCGAGGGAACCGGGCATTGCGCTTCTTCGCTTTTGCCATACCACAGTTGGCGTGAGACGAGTGACTTCTCGCGCGCGAGACGAGCGCCGTCTCGCCGAGGCCGAGCGCCGTCGCGGCTCAGCAACCTATTTCCGCGCACCGTGCCGCCTCCGACTGTTTGGCCGGTGCTGACGAGCCCTCGACGCGCCCCGCGCGCGCACAAGCTCTGGCACGCGTCCGTTGAGGCAGAGAGCGCCCGCGGATGATGGCTCGACGACGTCGCCTTCGTCTTCTTCGCCAGTCGCCATCCGCGGTCGCACGCCACACGCATCAGCATCAAAGACACGCACACCGGTTTCAACCGCCATTTGTAACGAAATATTTATAGGCTTCCCTCGCTTCGCGCATTCGCCTCTTGGCACAAATCTATCTCTGTAGAGAGGGCTTTAGGGTTATTTCTTTTCCTGCCTTGAAAAAGCTATTTTTAGGACAGCAAATAATGATGGTTAGGGACAAGCAGAATGTCAAACATTTGAAACTTTATACAAGCGAGCTAGTATGCAAAAGAAACCGATGGCTACTTCTGAAATGTCTTGGCTCTCCAAGTCGAGCAGCACGGGCCTGGGCTTAGCAGTTGAACCGAGAAGGACTGGGTTCGCGGCATGGAGAAGTCTACACCAAGTCCACGTGTCTGAACCAGCGGCAAGCAGAGTAGTAGAAGTCGCGGATGGTCAGTGTTGTGCGAGGAGATGTTCGATCGCCGAGCGTGCAGGGAGTCTCGCGCGTCTCGCAAAGTGGCTACAACGCGTCCGATGTACGACTACAGTGTGGTGTTGCAAGTGTGAAGAATCTCGTGTTTGAGTGTGTTAGACGCTGCATGTGTGTGTGGCGACTATCGGCTGGAAGGTCGCGTTGCGCAGGAGCGCAGGCTCGCAACATGAGTCAGTCGTGGGTTTGAGGAAAGATGCACGCATCGCACGTTCGAGTGGCACTGTGCTCGAGGTTGCTTCGATGCAAGGCGCTGCGCGCCTGCCACACACTAGGCGTTCGTCATTATTGGCTCGGATTCAGGCGGTTGTTTTGAACCCAACTCAGTGTCAGCTCGTCCATTTCGAACCCAAAATGACTTTCGAGTGTCGATCAACTGATCTGGAGGTCAGCATCACTCCACTACAAGCAAGCAAGCACGCAAGCAAGCTCCAAAGACGACCTCCATCCAAGCTCCAGACTCGGATCGATTGACGATGGTGAGAGCTTTGAACTGTGAGTCAGGTGCAGTAAATGAGCTTCCAGGCTCTTTCGATACTGCAACCCAGCCGACGACTCGGTCCCTCGAAGTCCACACGATCGCTCCGCTCGCGTCGGTCGTCGTCGCGCTGCACCGATCGCCTTCTCTATCGGCGCGAAAAGTCGCAGAGCTGCCGCACGTAGTGGCCGCGATCTCCGACTTGACGCTCTCAGAGCGCTGGACGATCCCGCGCGCCTGCGAAGCCAACCTGCTGACACTGCTCCCGTATCTCGCAGCGCGCTACGAGATCTCACGCGCTCCGACTCAGAATCACACTCGTGCTCGAGATCGTGGTGGCGACCGACGTATTCCGCCATCTGACGACTTGCACCGCAGCGACCCGTTCTTCCACGCGCTCGAGTGTCGGCAGGGACTCGTCTGGGCCGTCGCGCACGACAACCTCGAGATGCTCGAGTGGCTGCACGCGCACTGTCCGAGCGTGCTGCCGTACATGGCGATGATGAAGGCGGCGGAGGTCGGGAATGTGCGGCTGCTGCAGTGGCTGCGAGCGCGCCACCCTCGTGCGGCGTGTCTGCCGGAGGTGATGGATGCGGCGGCGGGAGCGGGTCAGCTGGAGGTGCTGCAGTGGCTGCAGGACGACCCGGCGAGTAGCTTTTGCTGCACGCACAAGGCGTTCGAGTGTGCTGCTGCGAATGGCCATCTTGAGACGCTCCGACTGGTTCGTCGCATATACAATGCATCGCAAAGCGAGGTGAACAAGGCGGTCCACCGTGCGATCGAGCACGGTCACTCGGAAGTCGCCAAGTATCTCTTGATCGAATCAGGGCTGGACCTCAACGTCCAGACTGCCACAAACTGCGCTGCTGAGCGAGGAGACCTCGAGATGGTCCAGTGGCTCCTGTCGCGATCGCCATCCAAGCCTTCTCGCGGAGCGATCTGGTGCGCTGCGCGCGGTGGTCAGCTCGAGGTTGTTCAGTGGCTGCACGAGAACCTTGTGCACGAAGACGTAAAAACCGCGATGGTGTTTGCAGCGAGTGCAGGTCATCTTGACGTCTATCAGTGGCTCCACGAGCGCTGCGGGAGCGACCATGACACAATGAAGAGGGCGACGGATGGTGCCGTCGACGAGGGCCATCTCGACGTCGTGAGATGGATCCACGCGAACGGTGGCGACGATTGCATTGCGAGCGAGTTGCTAGTAAAGGCGGTGTCAGGGGGCCATCTCGAGACTGCAAAGTGGCTGCATGAACGCCTTCCCGAAGCGAATCTATTGATGTGTCCCATGGACGACGCTGCGCGTGACGGACACCTCGACGTCCTCGAGTGGCTCCACGCCAACACACGGAGCGAGTGTACTGCCAAGACCATGAACGAGGCGGCTGCAAACGGCCATCTGGACGTGCTCAAGTGGCTCGCCGAGCGTTCTGCGAGCAACCGAAACTCGCCTGTCCGACTCGCATCGACTGCGTTCGATCGCGCGGTGGAGAACGGTCGTCTGAAGGTCGCCCAGTGGATGCATGCGCGTGGGTTCGAAGACACGCCGGCGTTCAAACTGGAGCGCGTGGCTGCGCTTGGGCGTCTCGACATCATCAAGTGGCTCGACGAGGCTGGTTTGACTAGAGATGTGCGTAGTCACCGCGCGGTCACGAGTGCAGCACAGCACGGTCACTTGGACGTCGCGATATATCTGTATCCGCGCTACGGCTTGCGTGGTCTCTTGCCGTTCTCGTTCGACAACAGCAAGCTGTGGATCCAATACCCAGAGACGATGTCGTGGGTGTGCCACAAGGATCGATCTAAAGTGAACTTCATGAAGCTGCGAGAGCGAGCGAAATACATGCCAGCGCTGCTGGAGCACGTGGCAGCGTCTGGTGTTGGACGCAGAGACTCGTGAAAGCACACACCTGCATCTTTCTTTCGATTGAATCGACATCCAGGGTGTTGTGTCTCGTCATCTCGCCTTGCTATACATCCACTATCAACGATCCAAACGCGATGCAGCACATGAGGCACGACGGCAACTCGTGCACTGACGCTGTCTTCCTCCGCCGCCGCCACCTCCAACGCACTTGGCTCCGCCGCAGGAATACCAACAGCAATGTCAACAGCCACAGCAGCTTGTCAGTATTCTCTGATCATGGCGCCTCACATGCCCCTCCTCCTCCTGTGCGTTCCGTTCCGACGGTGAAGACCAACCCTCAGCATTTGCATCACTGCCATTCGTTAGGCAAACCTTTTCGATGCATGGTCGCGCTGTACTGCAGTTGCGTTTGCATCTGGCAAAGCTGCCGTGTTCGACAAGTGATCGATGTCCTTGATGACAGTGCTACTACTTGTGATGGAAGGTATGCGTCGGATGTACAAAACCCTCGACGTGTCATCACCGATATCCACAACTGCTTCCATTGGGTTCAGCTGGGACGACTTGAGTAGCCTCAGCGAATGACAACGAAACGACTGATTGTGCATATGCTCTTTCCAACCTGCCTCGTCAACGACTCCGCTGTCCTACTACATACAATCGCGTCTCTGCTTCTCACACCCCGACTTGCCCACGTCAAGCAAACTGGATAAACTGGTACAGCTTCTCGACCACATACGACATCGTCACTCGATGCGACGGGTCCGACGCACACATCATCCGAATCAGGTTCCACTGCACGCCGTCCATGCACTCGGGCTGCGACGGCAGCTTTCTGTCGTCCACGACTCGCATCCGAACGACACCATCATGTGTCGAGCGACCCCATGGTGGCTCGCCTGTCACCATCTCCACGATCAGCATCCCGAACGAATACACGTCTGATGCTGGCGTCAATCGCTCGCCGCGAATGTACTCCGGAGACCGCCACTGCACTGCTCCCTGCCGCTTCGGATCGACTGTCACCTCGGCGCGGTTCACAATCGAGCTCAAGCCAAAGTCGATGATCTTCGCGTCCCCGTTCGCGCCGATCAGCACGTTGTCGCACTTGAGGTCGTTGTGCACCACGCCCTGCTCGTGCAGATACTGCAAGCCGAGTGCGACCTGGTGCAGCAGCTGCCACCCTCTCGCTGCGTTCGCCTCGCTCTTCTTCACATACTCCGCAAGGTTCCCTCCTTCGGCATGCTCGCACACGAAGTACCGCTTGCCGACGTCGCACGCGCCGTACAGCTTGAGCACGTGCGGATGGTGCAACGGGAACCACACGCGCAGCTCGTGCAGGAACAGGTCGCGCCTGTACGCGCCTCCGTCGTCCTCGTACCCCATGAACTTGACCACCACGGGCGTGTCGCGCCACGTCGCCTTGAACACGTCGCCGAACGCACCTTTTCCGATCCGATCCGAGCGCGGGTTGTACTTGAGATCGTATAGGTGGATGCGCCACGGCTGATTTGCAGCTGTCTCGCTTGCTGTCTGCGGCGTACCGACAGCATCTGCTGCATCTCTAGCTGTGTCACTCGTGTCGTTCGCCGACACACCGAGCTTCGGGAACCGCTCGGTCAGCTCGTTCGTCTCGAACTGCACGATCTTGACAGCCTCACTGGGTGGCGGAAGAGATGGTAAGGTGGTAGCTGTCTGGGGTTTGACACCTGAGATCGATGGACGCCGGTTCCCAACGGCGCCCACATCATTCTTCAAGTTGGCATCTTCATAGTCCAAGTCGTCTCGCCATTCGTGAATCGACTTCCTTGTGAGCGGCGACAGCAGCTCGAGCATCTCGTCCAAGCGTCGGTGGAACACATTGCTGCGCAGCGACACCTGCTGGCTCATCGCGCGCTGCAGAATCGCCTCCTTGTTCACACCGACACTAAAGAACCAATCGAAGTCCACCAGCACCTTGACGAATCTTCCAACAGCAGGGTCGCTCGCGTTCCTGTGCCGCGACCGCAACACATCAAACACGTCGCGCATACGTTCCAAGATGTGGGCGACGGCTTCCGGTGACTTCTTGTATCGACGACACTTCTTCTCCAGCTTGTCCAGAAATCTCGGAATCGTCGAGTCGAGCTCTTTGAACCAGAACGTATTCAGGTCCACCATACTGCTGTATACTTTGGCTGGACGACATTCGAAGCCTAAAAGACGACTGCGTTCAGATGACGCCAATTTACGCACTTGATGCTGCATCTGGAGACTCACAGTCGTGAGAGACGGTCGCTTCGAAGGATCCAATCGCCACATCTCTCGGATTAGTTGCTTCTGTTTGTCTGACAACCCCTCAGGAAGATCTGGACGACGATTGTTTGGCACTTTCATGGCCACCTTCGTGTCACTCTCGCTTGCTCCCCATGGCACGTCTCCTGTCACCGCCTCCACCACACACATCGCGAGCGAAAACACACTGGACGCCACTGAAGCAGGTGCGCCTCGAATGCATTCGGGTGCTCGCCATCGGACGTCAGGCGTTATCTTCCGAGCGCGGGCTTGTCCAACCGTTTGATCTGTTGCCTCTGGCGTGTACCGCGTCTCCACTTCCACTCCCAGACACCCGAACACGCAAATCTTCGCGACGCCATCCGACCCGATCCAGATGTCGTCGCAACGAAGGCGCTCGAGCACAACACCGCGCGACAGCAGGTACTCGAGTCCGAGCGACACCTCGAACAGCTTCTGCCACATCTCGTGCTTGTGCTCGTCGTGCTTCAGGTACTCGCGGAGACTCGTGCTTGCAGCGCTCTCCAACACGACCACAAACGGAGAGCCATCGCCGCCGAGATGCGACGCGCCGAACATCCGGACCACGTTCGGGTGGTTCAGCGAGAAGCAAGTGTTCACTGCGTCGACGAACGCTCTGCGCTCGAGACGGCTGGTCATGACAGTCGACTTCGACCACCGTCCTCGCGTTACAGTCGTCTTGGTAGCGGTGGTAGTGGTGGTAGTGGTGATAGCGGTGGTTGCTTTTCTCTGGCTATCGCCAGCGAGAGCCCTGACGTCGATGTACAGCTCGTGCTGTGCGATGAACCAGCTCGGGATGGCAGGCAGTGTCGACACGTTCGCGGCGTCCATGACTTTGCGCAGCGACTGGTTCACCAGATCCCTCAGCGTCGAAG